>CAJVPT010002849.1:0-16576 GCA_910592055.1 Acaulospora colombiana
CTCCTACTTTCAAAAACTTTTGGAATTGGTTCAAAGTTAAATTTGTTGCTACTTCTTATACTTTTGTAACCCAATATCATTTTAATTAAACTCTTACTGCTTCTACCTTTTATTTTGAATCCACTATCATCAAAAAACTAATCTTTACTATCCGATACACACATATTTATTCCTTTGATAACATTTATTTGAAACTCTTATCTGCTATTACACATTTCAATTTCTTTACTATTGATCCCCTTGAACTATCCAATTTATCTGTTAATGGTATACCTTGAATAGCCTACTTTTCTTTTAGCCCATACAAAACCTACAATTATTTTAAAAATCTTTTATTTTTCAACAAACCTTTTTATATTGAATCACTTTTTAACTCTTCTATTTCTACTTCTTTTTCTTCTTCTATTCTATCTACTATATTTATCCCTCTTAATAATATATATATCTATACAATAATGGCAATATCCAAGGACATCTATGATTATTTTGAACAACATTCTTTGCACTCATACTTCAATATACTGTGAGTGAAACCCTTCTCTGGTAATGGAACCCAGGATTCTATCACTTGATTAACTTTTTTTGAAAAGGCCATGATGGTTAATCAATGGGAAGGAAAAAAACTCATTTTTATGCTTAATGTCCACTTCCAGGATGAAGCTGAGGAATGGTGGATAATATACTTTGAGAACAATAATACTGATGCTGATACTATGAAATAGAAGACCATTTCTAAGGAATTCAAACAACAGTTCTGTACCTAGTAATAGATCAATAAACAGATACGTTATCTTGAAAAACATAGGCAAGAACTAATTGAATCTATGACTACTTATTATGCCACTTTCAAAAAACTTCTCAAAAGGGTCAATATTGAAGATGATATAAGTCCTAGCCAACAACTCCACTACTAAATTAGGGAAATTGGCTCCAATTGTTTCCATGAACAATACTAATGATATGACTGATACACACAAACTTGCTATGGCTTATCAAAATGATCAGGACATAAATAATAATAAAAAACCATGCAATCTTGCCCCATCCTCAAGGAATTTCAAAATGGCTTCTTTAAAATCTGAAGACCCTATGAATACTCTTATCAAAAAGTTTGAAAAACTTCAATTGAACTTGTCTGAAAAATTGGAACTTCTTTTTATTCAAGTGAAAAAACAAGGCCATTGTCCAAGGCAACCTATCTCCAATCCTATAAATAGATCTAAATCTTCCCAACTTGTATATTTTAGGTGCAATAAACTAGGACATCTGGCCAGGAAATGTATGTCTGAAAAGATTCAAGCAAACTTCTCTAGGTTCAGAAAACCTTTGAATTATCTCATCGTTGAGGAATCTGAGGAGGAGTTCAATGAATCTGAATATGAGGAGAAAGTCTACATTGATCAGTACAATCAACCCTATATTCTTAATAGAAGGGAGGCCAAGCAAAAGCAAAAACAATCTGAATCAAATAAGAAATTAAACCTACATACCAAAAAAGTTCCTAGGATTTCACCAAGGGAAATTCATGACTCTGAATCTGAAATGATTGAAACCCCTCCTACTATCAAACCCAAAAGGCCCAAAACTAAAGCTCAACCATCTATTATGGATCAATTGCTCAACTATGACATCTCTGAGAATATTCTAAATCTTCCTGCCAAAGCTACTCTGGAACAAATGTTGCAATATCCCAACCAGTACAAAAATTTGATGAAAATTCTTAAGCAATTTAAGGTACCTGTGGAAACCAATTATCTTACCTTTAATGATCCAAGAAAAACCACAGCTGCCAGGTGTTATGTCCATATCAAAGGAAATCCTATAATAGTCATTTTTGACTCTGATGCTACTGTCAGCATCATCACTGACAAACTCATGAGGAAACTTGGATTGGAAATTGATACCAAGTCCAAAACCATTGTAATTACTGCCAATGGTACATGAGCCAAACCCTTGAACAAATAATTTCTTTGAAAATATTTATCCAGGATTTGATTATACCAGTGACTTTGCAAGTAATTGAGTCACGTGAGAAGATCCTTCTTCTAGGAACTGACTGGCTAGATTACATAAATGCAAATTAGAATTTTGAGGACCGTACTCTTCAAATTACCTATAAGGGTAAAACTATTGCCATAGGAATCACTCACCATGCTGATACTCTCCCACACTATCCATAAGGTAACAATTACTATGAGGATGATGAGTATGAACTTTTGAATGAAATTGAAAATGAATCTGAAAGTGATCTTGAGGAACAGTAGGCCTACATATCTAATCTTGTTCTTGAATCTGATGATTAAAACCCTGCCATCCTTCTCTCTAACTATCTTGAACCTGAGGAACCCTCTCCTGAACCATCTATTAAAATCCTAACCAAGAAATAACAAGCTGAGGTCCAACAAATTCTATCTGATTATAAGGATGTCTTTGTTAATTATATCTCCAAGGAAGGTCAAACTAGTAATTTAGGAAGGACTATAGTGGTTACCCATAGCATTAATACTAGAAATACTACTCCAATCAAACAGTGACCATATAAAACCTCACCTAATCAACAGGAATTCATCAAAAAAAAAATTGAGGAAATGCTGCAATGAGGAATCATCAGTTCTACTACCAGCTTATGGTCCTCTTCTGTTGTTATAATGTCCAAGAAAAATAATACGCAACATTTCTGTGTTGACTATAGGAAACTCAATGCAGTTACTGAAAAGGATATCTACCCCATGCCGATTGTTGATGATCTTTTGGAAACCTTCAATATGCTCAATAGTTCACCTGTCTTGATCTAGCAAGTGAATATTGGCAAGTGGCAATGAGTAATAGGGACAAACACAAAACAGCATTCACAACAAAATTTGGTCTCTATAAATTCAATGTCATGCCTTTTGGTCTTTGTAATGCTCTTGCAACTTTCCAGTGACTAATGGATAAAGTATTGGTTCTTTATCATGGCAAATTTGTTGAAGTTTGGCTTGATGACATTACCATCTTCTCCACTACCTTTGAACTCCACTGTCAGCATGTTCCTATTATCTTGGATACTCTCAAGGAAGCCTCTTTAATGTTGAACTCTAAAAAATGTCACTTTTTTTTATCACAAGTAAAATTACTTGGTCATATGATTAATCGTGAGAGAATCCAATCTGATGATGACTAAATTGTGAAAGTTAAGGAATTCCCAAAACCCACCACTATCAGGCAATTGAGAGGATTCATTGAACTTGCCTCTTATTATAGAAGTTTATCAAAAACTTCTCTTCTATTGCCCATCCTCTAAATTCTCTCTTAGAAAAAAATACACCCTTTGAATAAATAGATGATTACTAGCAAGCCTTTAAAACTTTAAAGTGACTCTTAACCTTATCTCCTATCCTGAGATACACTGATTTCTCCAAGGTCTTTCATCTTCATACTGATGCCTCTGGAACTGATATTGGTACTGTTCTAGTACAAAATAATAAAAAAAAGAAGTATGTAATTGTCTATGCCAACTGCAGTTTCAACAAAACTGAGTGAAACTATTCTGCCACTGAATTGGAAAGTCTTGCAGTCATCTGGGCTGTTGAACACTTCTACCAATATTTAGGGACTCAACACTTCTTTTTGATTACTGACCATTCTGCTTTTCAATAGTTGAAAACAATTGAATTTAAGGGATGACATACAAGGTGAATACTCTGCTTGGAATCCTATAACTTCACTATCAAATACAGAGCTGGAAGAAAACACAACAATACTGCTGCTATGTCTAAGATGTATGATATGATGAATCAATCTTTCACAACTCTAAGTCTACACCTATTCAAAACTAATTCAAAGTCAGCAATCACAAGTGAAATCTGACAATAAATAATATCCAGCCCAGGTAGTCAGTGTCCTGGACAACAATACAACTTACCTTATTAAAATGGAATTTCAACATTATTATTATCTCAAAAACTATCTTCAACATAACAAATTACCTGACACTTTGGACAACAAACAGTAAAATCAACTTATCTCCAAGGTATAATATTACCAAATGAAAAATAACAAACTCTACAAAAAGGATCACTACAGGAAAACAAGGAATCAATTACTCCATGTAATTAAAAAACATGAAGTGAAACCAATCTTATACTTATTACACAACTATCCTACTGGAGCATATCTTGGTGTGAACAAGGTCTTTGAAAAACTATGTGATCAATACTACTGATCCCAAATGTTTGAGGATATGAAGCATTATATTAATACCTGTAATCAATGTCAACGACAAGGTAAATTCAGGATCCCTAGACCCTTATACCTAATCACAGTTGGTGACCCTTCTTCAAAATAGGCATTGATATTGTGAAACCCCTTTCAATCACATGCAAGGAAAACAAATATATATTGTTGCAACTGACTACTTTATAAAATGACCTGAAGCTGAAGCAATCTCTCATGCCACAGGATAGCGAGTTGCAGATTTTATTTATCAAGTTATTATTTGTAGACATGGATATTCAAAACACATACTTTCTGATCGTGGAGCACATTTTAGGAATGAAATAGTTGAAGCTTTATTGAAAAAATTTCAAATACGACATCTTTATTCTATCCCATAACACCCACAAACAAATGGACTAGTGGAGTGCTTCAATAGGACTCTATGTGAATCTCTAGCAAAAATAACTGAGGGAAAAAAAGATTGAAACGAATTTATTGCTCCAATACTATTTGCCTATCACACATCAAAACAAACTTCTATCAAATTTACCCCCTTCTATCTGATTTATGACCACAATCCTCAAATGCCTCACATGGAAATGGATGAAGTAATGGAAGGAAATATTATGACCCGACTCTACCAACTGACTGAAACCCTGCCCACTGCTTAAGAAACTGCCCAAGAAAATATTTTGAAAACCCAAAGGAAACAAAAAGAAAGATTTGACCTGAAGTTGAAAAAACCAAAGTACTTTAAAATTGGAAACTAGGTGTTGATCTAAAATACTATCAGGGACAAACACTTTTTATAAAACTCAGAACAAAATGAAAAGGACCTTACTTTGTATATGATGACTTGGGAAATGAAGCCTTTAAACTTAGGATGATGGATGGAAAAGTTCTGGCTGCCCCTCTCAACTTGGCCTTGTTGAAACTATATCTTGACCATGAAAAATGGAAACCTACTGTATATATTGAAAACTGAAAAGAGGAATATACAGTGTAATAGTGATGGCCCCTGAGCTCTCACCACTATTACAGCTAGTCCCAGGGCTCTCGGTGATTACTGTATAATCCCAAGATAAGTACTTATAAGTGGACAAGTGAAAAATGTGAAAAAGGAAAACAAAAACCTGAAAGCTTAAGTGAGGAAAAGATTCTATCCAAAGGAGCAAAAATAGAAACACTCAACTGAATCAACAGAACACCAAGCCTGGCCACCCTCTGTCACAAGTTCTGGTTTTCCAACTCCAACTCTCTGATCCTAGTTGAAGTAAAACTTATGGAGGCCAACCACTCTACCTTCCTCTCTTACTGATGAATTTCTTCTTGAAGGTCAGCCTAGAACCACTCACCATAATATATTTGTTTCTTCAAATATTTGATCCTTTCTTGGAGAGTGACAACAGTTGTCCACAAAGGATCTATCCTTCCTGAGTGAGTGAGTCTTTATGCTTTGATAGTTCTGGTTTCTCTTGGCATGATAATAAAAGAGATATAAGAAATACCTGACAAACCAAGAAAAATCTCATATCAAATAGAAAAATATGAATAATTGAATCAACTCAATAATTATATAAGGAGCTCCATTGCTTACCAGTTTATAACAAAAAGGATTACCATACTCATGCAAAAATTACCATGACTACTATTTAGGACCTAATTTTGAAAAATCTTCTGGCCACAATTTCTGAATTTGTGTAAGTAATCCCAATACCATATATTTACTTCAGCACATTGAAAATCAGATCTTGCAAATATACAGGTGTATACAATGTACTATTTAAATAAAAAACAGAATTCTTTTCTTAGTCTATACATACTATCTGGGGGAATTATTGAAAGAAATTGTCAATGGATCATAACAATCTTATTTAAATAAACACCTGACTAAATATCATCTTATTGGATGCTATCACACTTATGATCTCTTTGAAAGATCTGGAATTGAGCAAATTTGAAGAACAAGGCATACAACTTTGATCATAATTATCAAGTTGAAGTTCAATGAATATTAAATCCTTGTCGTTTCTTGATTCATGAAATTCATCGCTTAAGTAGAAGAGAAATGTTAGCCTTAATTATTAGTTATATTTTTTTTTAATTATTATCTATAGTTTTTGTTTATCGTATTACTTTAGTTCTATTTTTAGATTATATGACACATGTGATACAAGAAGTGTTTCATTGGTTCATAGGGTAGATCCAATTATTAGGGCAAAATAGTAATTAACATAGCATGCATTATTTAATTTTATTATTTAATTTTCATATATTATCTATATTTAGCTAGCAAGTTACTCAAGTGAGCAGATCTGGCATATTGGCCTAATTTGACAAATCTGGCAGATTTGGTTACTTTGATTACTTTGGTCACTTTGATCACTTTGGTTACTTTAGTCACCAAATATTAATATTAAATTATGTATATAAAGATCCGTTGTCCAAAGCAGTTGATCCAAGGTTTTACTTATTGAATTCTCTTATCCTTGATACTATATATCTCTAATAAATCTTTTAATTAAATCAAATCATCCAAAATCTCTTTCAACATGTTTGTATAATCTTTACTATTCTTGAATTATCAACTTTAGTATACCATGACTGAGGTATTTTTCCTCAACTTAAAATAGATTACTGTTATAGTTGTTCCATTTATCTATCTGATTTGGAGGTTATTGGATAGGTTGACAGTATGCATAATAGAAGGATGGACTCTTCTATCTATAGATTACATGAGCCTTTGATAATTAGTGATAGACTTACTAATTAGTCTGCTACAACATATTATCAATAACATCATTAAACATATTAAAGAAACCAAAAAACAAGCCTGGATTCTCAATCAAGATATATCTAAAGCCTTTGACTTTGTGAATTTAAAGATGTTTATTAAAGCTCTTAAATGAATCAAGATTTAACACAAATGATAAACATATTTCTAAATATTTTCAACCAAAGACAAAATATAGTAATGATATGCCATGAATTCATAGAGGAATATGAGGTCAAAGATATTATTAACCAAGGTGATACAATCTCTTCTTTCTTATAGTATATCTTCTACAATCCTCTAATTTTTTATATTATCAAAAACTTTTTAGGCTATACTATCACCATCAAAAGTTATAGAGAAACTAAAAAAGGATGACTATAAAAAAGATGTGTACAGCCATTAGTACTTATATGAATAACACCACCTGAATTACTGATAACAAGAAGAAAATACAACAAATTATAGAAAAAGCTAAGGAATTCTACTATCTAAATGATATAAGAATTAATTTCCAGAAGTCCTTTCTCCTTATTATAAATGGATATGACAGTGACTTCAATCAAAGCATAACAATAAAAGACTATATAATACATGGTTACTTTTCAGAAACACTTATTAAGATTCTAGGAGTATGACATGATAGCTTCAGTAGGAAAGACTATTAAAAAATCTTAATTTAATAAAAATTTGAGAAAAACAAATCCCTGCTAGGAATAAAAAACCTAACTGATAAATGGATACAATATGTAATTAACCATATACTAATCCTCAGTACAGAATACCTTTGTAATAATATGATGCTCTTTGAAAAAGTATAAACCTATTCATAAGTAGTATCACATCTATTTTTAAATATAAGTTAGATTTAACTAGAACAGTTCCTAATAATATACTCTTCAACAAGTATGAATATAATATTATATATCTTTAGAATAGACAACTACTATTATACTATACCAACTAATACAAAAAAATCAACAAACAGAATAAAGCAAGTGATATGCAAGAGCTAGATTACAATCAATTCAAACAATATTTGATCAACACAACTTATCCTGAATAAACTAGAGCACTTCCTAATGAATTTAGAAAAAAACCTTATACATGATATAATCTAACTCATGAAAAGATATGGTTTCATCTTCTCACTAACTCTGAATACAGACAGCCTGATACTTATAAAAGAAGTTGATACATCAATAGAAAGAATCATGAGCAAAGCTTCTATTCAAAATATTATCAGGAATTAAAAAAGCACAACTTCATGTTCATTGGTCAAATACTAACCAAGTCCCTAGACTAGTATCAAATCATTAAAATAGGAAAAAAAGCAGTTCTGAATCCAACTCCAACTGGTTCAACACTATCAGTAGAAAATTAAAAGAATTAATTGAAAGAAAAAAAATTCCTAACTTCTAGAACACCTCTTCAAATATATTCAAACAAGGAACCCCAATATCTGAAATCTCAACCACTAGATTGCATTGAATCTATACTATTAAGGAAGATAATACAGTCATTGAAAAGAAATAATAAAAAATTGACCAGTATATAACATAATATAGACACTATATTTAAAAATCTGAAAACTTCTCCTTAGAGATATGCCCTAGTCACAACATTAATACACTAGAAGACAATATCAGTAAATGCAATTTTACTATCACAAAATAATGATCAATCACTAAACCAGTTCAAAAAAGTAAAATCTCAATAAACAAAATCAATATTATAGATAAAGAACTTTGATGAAAAAACAGAGTATTTTTCAACTCTTTGAATATTATACTTATAAAATATACTGCACAAGATAACATAAACTCACAAGAAGTTGAAACATAAATTACAATTCTAACAAGGCTACAAAGGAACATAGAAAGATCAAACTATATAATAAAAGATTCCATAGATAGTCTAACTACTTTAAAAACAATTTAAGAGAAACTAAGCAACTATGCAATTTTCAATATATATACTAATGGCTACCTAATTAAATTTAAAGACAAAAACAATATGGGATTGGTGTAGATTATCAACACTTCAGACTGGAAGACATATATCTTCTAGAGACAAATAATCAGGTACTCCTTATCAACTAGAACAAAAATAGTAGCTATTCTAATAGCTCTTAGCATGCTACTTGAATACATTACAGCAAACATATTTATTAATAGCCAAGCAGCAATTAATAAAATCCTAAAACATAAGGAGAAAGTATTGAAAAGATTATAAAAATATAGAAAAACTATAACATATTGCTACAAATCTCAGAATGGTGCAAAGAAAATAAAATAAAACTATTACTTTTCAAAGTTAAGGATCACTTAGGAATAAACACAATAAAATAGTAGATAAACTAGTATAAATACATTCTTGAAAAGATATATTACTAGGAAAAAATGAAATTGAGATAGCAGGAATACTTAATCAATGTATTGGAATAACCTCCTAATAAAACATCATTTCCATTAAAGTTCCTATAAAAATAATTACAAAAATGCTTACAGTGCTATTTCTGGCAAAATGGAGACTATTAAACAAAACAAGATGTAATTTCAATGACAGAATTATTAAAGAAACAGAATGGCTCACAATTATAACATATCTGTAACCAACCGAGATAAGGGATTACCATATAATCTGTATGGATAAAAAATTAAGGAAATTCTATCTTAGCATATGGAATGAGGAGCTATCAATCAAAAGCAAACTATATATAAAAGCTCTTTCCTTATATCAAAACAAGAACTACTTATTATGTAAAGAACCTAAAACTAATACATATCCTTTTATATATCTGCAAAACAGATAAAATACTGAGACATTCCTAATCAATACAATAGTTGAAAGTATGGAAACATATGTGAGTAAAATTAAAAATTAAAAATTCATAGATCAGATAAAAAAAAATCAAACTGAGATACAAGGAATACTTAATAGCAAGTATAAAAGAATCATTCTTAAAAAACTAACTGGCAATATCAAAAGAATAATCCCAGATAAGCTAGTTAGAAAAGTTGCATCTTTCTAATGCATATAAAAATTATCAAATACTTTTATCAAATATGGACAAAAAGATATAAGGTCTTTCAAGAATTAAGAGCACAAATAGTATCACAAAATAGAAGAAAAAGAAGTTCTAATATGAAACTAAAGAAGAAGATCCACTCTTTATGCAAAAAGAACAATTTATAAAAGATCAGTTTATTCACCTGATTAACAAATTTATAACATAATAGATAAATAATGTGATAGACAACTTTTATATCCTCAAAATTTATTTTAACACTAGCCCAGTCTTGACAGGTTAGTTCCCACTAAAGTGATAGCAACAAGCTATAAGGTTAGTTCCTTCTGAGAGAGGTTATCTCTATTGAGTTTTGTTTAGTAGTAGACTGGTAGTATATCTTAGTAAATTTCTATGTAATAATATTGCAAAAATTATACAGTATTACGTATTTAATCGACGAATCAGTGATCAGCGTAGAAGTTTGTGAAACATGCGTAAATCTTTTTTTTTCGCTATACGTATTTAGACTAGAAGATATTTCTATAATAAACATGCTTCACGATAAGATCAAGCGTAAACGAATCTCGAAAAGGTGATAAGGAAGGTCAACCAGACAATCTCTATTAGTGCGTATATCAAAGGACTTATGCCTTGGGAAGTCGAAATCTCCGCAATCTCCGAGATCGTCGTATATCCGCCATTTATATAAGTTGCGTAGTCTATATACTATAAATAGTCACAGATCCGTCCAAAGAATTTTTTCATTCTCTTCCTTGCATTATCTCGCTTCACAAACGCATCGCATAAACCAGATTTTTTACGCCATACACCGTTATAAAAAATACCATGTCTTCACACGATTCAATTCCTTCTTCACCTGTTTCCACGTCCTCCACACTGACGGAAGAAAGGTCAGCTCGCACGATGGCAGACGTAGTTAGAAAGTTTAAGACAGAAGAGCTTATCGACTATCTACAGAGACAGGAAGATTTAGATCTTGTCGAAGCAGATTTCAAGATCCTACGTGATGAAAGGATTTCCGAGGACCAGCTAAATCACTTGCAAAGTTCGTTGAAAATCTCTCCGAACAGAAGATACGTAGCTTCTCGTCGTACAAAACCATAGAAGAGCTGAAGGACGTTCTCCGTAAATATAAGGTCAATGGGGAGGATATTACGAGTATCAAGCAATTCAATCCGGGTATGTGGTACTTTATTTTATTTTTTCTTGGCAAAGTGATCGAAGATAGACTAACATTTTTCGTTATAGTTCCCGAGAAAATAAGGTACTCGAACAATGCATGAATGAAATAATACTACGGTTAACGAATGTAAAAACAATGATAGAGGCCAATGAGGCGACCCGATGTGAATTTATTTCGTCTATATTACACGCATCAATTGCAATTACGAGGGGGTTGACGAATAAAGAGATCAATATAGAATTACAAAGGGATATTTCGGGTGAAGAAGCGTCCGGCCGAGTCGACTACGCAATAACCGGAATGGAAGACCTTTTGTGTATCACCGAGGGTAAGCCACGAAACGTCAAGATAGGATATCTACAGAATATAAAACAACTCGAGAGTTCCTTTCACATGAACAAGAAGAAGCGAACTGCGGACGAAGCATTTAAGGCCGAGGATTATGACTATCTATATGGGATTGTGTCGACTGGTACGAGAAAAATTTTCTATTATTGAGCAGATTCATAGGTCAACTCTTGTCATGATCTTCGTTCTGGCTTTGCTAATTATCTGATTTATTTTTAGGCGCAGATTGGCATTTTATCATGTTCACTTCCGAAGGAATTTTTTGTACTAGCAATAGTGAATATCAAATAAATCTTACGAAAAAAGCGCTCAAGGGAAATCAAGAAAGTCTGAGGGAAGATATAAAACAGGTAATCAGTATAGTCGTAGGGTTATTGAAAGATAGGGTGTTGGCGTGTGATGAGCCTGAAAATAAGAAGCGACGCGTGCAAGAAAAAATTACCAAAAAATAGCTACTGTGTTGCTTCCAGCAATATGTATACCGGGCTAAGTCCCGAACCTTTGTATTTATTTTTACATGAGCAAGGCTTCGGCTAATAAAAATTTTCTTGGTAAATTTCGCTTACGGGCCGTGAGGAAAAACACGTGATTTTTTATTTTGAATATATCGCATAATTTGTAAAAAAATAATGACAAATACTCACTCCGTTGATTCGTTAAGAGAATTAAATGCTAAACTCTTAGCTGAAATTGTAGAGCTTAGAAAGGAGAATGCTGAGATCCCTAATCTTAAAAGGAAGTTAGCCGAGTTTGAATCAGAGAAAGTTGAGCTTAAGGCCAGGCTTGCCGAAGCTCTAAGTCAGGCTGTGGAAGAGAGTAAGAGACGTGATGCTGAGAATGCCGAACTCAAGACTAGAATTGAGGAGTTGGAGAAATGTAAGGTAGATTCTTCAGCCGAGAACGTTAGACGCGATGTTGAGTTTGCTGAGCTAAAGGCCGAAGTAGTGAAACTAGCCGAAGGCGCTCAGGCAAGGGATGGAAATGAGGAGAGCAAATAGCCAACCCAAGATATTTCTCCCGAAGTAATTGTCAATGTACCTAGCATTATTATAGATCATTGTAATAAGGGGTTCCAAAGGGATCAGGTCACTTTTCCGCCATCTTGTATGAGTGATCAGAAGTCATCGGAGGACAAGAAAATGGATACCTTCTTGGATGATGCGCATAAGAAAAGTGTTAGCAATGGGATAAGGCAACGTAATAGGGAGAAGAAGCTACTGCATGAATCGAAGTCATCAGATAGTACAGAAACCGTCATGCCATCTACTTCACTGATGTCGCTAGAAGAATCAATTTCTGGAGAGCGGGGTTGCGTAGTGATCACACCAGATAATTCGTCTGAAGTCTCTAAATTTTCGGATTCAAAAACTGTGGAAATACTTCAGGATCAGTAACAGAACAAACAAGTTCGATCACGTAAAAAGAAAGAAGTGGAAAATATCGTGCAAGATGTATTTGATTTCACCATGGATGAATCTGATAAAAAATTTTCGCTTACGGGCCGTGAGGAAGATTCAGATGCATTGAATAATATAGCCCGCTTATATGAAGATGCATGTAATGCAGAAGATAAAACAATAAAACCAATCAGGCAGAAATTTTATGCTGGTGTAGTTTTATTATAGGACTGGATAAAAGTGTGGATGAAATTATGATCAAAGAAAAGGTGGGTATGAAAAAGGCCAAAGGACAGATTTACAATTTTATTCTTGCACACAATCCTGGTACCAAACGAAATACTTTACATCAACGCATCAGTAGAGCCAGGAAGATTTATGAATTTATCGAAAAAATAGGAATCGATAAAATCAAGTATATCAAAACATATAGCGTGAATTCTATTGCAGAATTATCCGATAATAAAATTCAAGCTATTATTGATTACTTCTCTAAGAATCTCAACACTGAATTACCGGATGAACAGGATGACTCTATCATAAATTCCGAAGAGGAGGTTTCTGATGATCAGACTAATGCATCGGAAGCAGTTTCAGCTGAAGTAAACATATCAACCGCACCTATTCCTTTAACAATAATCTTTAATTCTTCAGATGATTCCTCAGAATTCGGTCCAGTCAATTCGCCCAAAGCTGAGGACGATTATGATAAAATGATCATGGAAGCTTTCGAGGGGAAAGAGGCTAGTCATTCTGTATCTACCTCCTGCAATTAGAAATACAGTATGAGGTGAGTGAGAAAAAAGAATCTTTACCTGAGGAAGAGGTAAGTATATCCGATAATTCCTTAGATTTTAATTTGGATTCCTCTGATGTTGATAATGTCGATAATGAGAACTTCTCTGATAATGAGAGAGAAGATAGATATACAGTAATTCAGCTATTTTCCGATGAAGATGATGAAGGATATTATTATGATTTAAATACCGGGGAAACTTGTACAAAATCAGAGAATCGAAGACTGGATCGTCGATCAATTTTGCGCGTATTAATGTACGTAATATTGATTATTTATATTAAAAAATTTTTCCTTTTTACATTCTTATAATATTGATGCGATGAAGGTACGATTAAGGTGCGATGTAGTCGCGGTTGAGTTGCAGTAATTTTTTCCTATATATCCACTATGTGAATGCAAAACAATTCTATGAAAAACAGGTATATCGCAATTGAGTCGCGTTAGAATCTTAGTAATGTGGACTGACACTAATCAGCGAAAGAAGAAACCGAAATGCGAATATAATTAATCAATCGATCATCGTCTATATACGTACAGCGCATTTTTTAATTAGTTTATACGCATTTACACACTATAAAGCTATTCACGTTGGATTTTTTATTTTCTATTGAGTGCGAACGCATCGGAAGATAAACTATAATGATACGGATTATAACATTTCGGGTCAACTAAATGGATATGAGTTTTTGTCCATCGGTTTTTTGATTTACACAGAATTTTATTAACATGCTAGATTTTTCATTGTAAAAGTCACTATATTGTAGCGAACTAATCTTTTAACGCTGTTTTTTTAAAACAATTTGTTGAATTCTATATAAATCGATGATGAAATTATTGCCGACAACTGCATTAGGAACTGTTACGTTATATCCGGTTGTATTCGGAATTCCTGCAACAATTGGTGGATCCCAGAAAACGTCCGATACCGGAATACTTATTTGGTAGGCAGGAATGTTCGCACCGGTGCAACCAGTAGGTTGACTACTATTATATTGTAAAGTTCCAAAGTCCCACTATCATATTACAAAGCTATACTTTAAGCCTCTGATGCTTGATCACGAAAAATACTAACAGTAGATTAATCTTACCTCTTGGACAAATATTCCCGGCATTGTTGGTTCTGTTGAACTCACTGCTGGTGGTGCTGGTCTCTGATGTGTCCATAATTTGGCCTAACATTAAAAAAAGATGAGACTATGGAATAATGAAGCAGGTAGTTGGACATACCGTCATTGACCGATGATGACTTCCTTTCCTTATACCATAAAGTTTGATACCTAATACACATCGCACATATTGTTCATGCATCCAATTCTTACATTTTTCTTCCCAGAGAGCGACGCTTTGATATGTAGCTACTTCGCAGAATATTCGTCCATGAGGATTTCCCTATGTGAACATGTTAATATTAAGAAAATAAATATGATAATGTATACAATTCGATGTACCTCTAGATCGCTGGGGGGATGACCAGGATGTGGAAAAGTAGGTTTTTGAACATGTGCCACATCTGGGTAGATTACAATGTCTGATGCTAGTTTTTTTCCGATAACAGTTGGATCATAATGATCTATAGGAAAAATTAAATGTTATCACGATCCAAAGATCAAGTAGAACTAGAGAGAATTCTCTTACATGGTTGACCTTCAACATCTATTGGAGGATCATCATTAAAGTATTTCATCAACCGTGCAACAACAGCTTCATGAACTGGGTAGGACGTATCAATAATGTATACATCTCCGCTGTCCCAATGAAACTTGTATCCGGTTGATTCGTTGCGATCAAGAAAAGTATTATAGTCTTTCACCGAAACTTTCGACCCAATCTGAAAGGGCAAACTGCAGACCATATAAATCCATATTGAGCATATCTTAAGGAAACCCGTGAGGCATACTCACTTTTCTTCTCCTAAGGAAAATTTTGGCAGTTTGGGATAGTTATGGACTATTTTATTTCGGATTTTATTTACATTCTTTACTACTGATTTCCAACCAGAGTTTGGAGAGCGCGAAGTGGACATTTTGAGTTTGTTCGCAAAAAAAAGTTAGGATCATATATCACTGATCAACTATTCATATGATGATCAAACTACGTATCTATTAAAGACGTGTTAATGATGACCGACTTTCCGAATCTATAATAGAGTAGTTAGATATCCCTGCCATTCACTCGGTTTAAGTTCTGATTCGATGATGGCAAAAATTTTCACGTAGTGTGTTTTATCAGCAAAGCCGTGTACTCCCATGCATTCTTGTAACGGTTGATTATGCAGTGCTGAGATTATAAGTATTCTATCGGGTATAGGAAGCTTCGATGATGTACACTCACCTGTCAAAAGTATCCGATCACACGTTGATCATCGCAATTTTTAAAGTTACTAATGTGTTCACAAAGGTTTAATACTATTAATATTTTGTTGAATTTCCATTACTATCTATTACAGCCTGAATTCTTTTTGGTATACTTTTTATTAAAACTTTTTAAATTTTCTAATTTGAATTGATTCTATTTTTTTTAAAAAAATAATCATTAATTTTGATAAAAATTATGTTTATAAATTCTTTTTTTAAAATATTCATTTGGATTAAGATATGATAATTATGCAGGTCAAGAAATATTTGTTATCAAATTATTTTCTAATTATTGTTTGATTATTTTTGTCTAATGAATTAAAGCATTATTATCTTGAAAAATATATTTTAAATAATTATCTAATTCATCAATAAAAGTCAAAGATTATTTTCTAAAATTTCAATATACAGTTTGGTGCAAAAGTCTTTGGACTGATATTTTTTATTATAATTTAATAAATAATTATTGAATTTGAATAAAACTTTAATAT
>CAJVPT010002850.1:0-16574 GCA_910592055.1 Acaulospora colombiana
AATAAATCATATATATTTATTTTAAATTATTAATGCTCTAATTTTATTTAATAGCTCATCAAGCAATACAGATCTATTTGTGGGACTATGACTTCGAAGGTTTGTGATGCTATGTTTTTGGTTATTGATAAAGAATTACTTGATATAATTAACACCAGTATATCGACTGCTGAAATTATGACATGAAAGTAGTTACACAAGACAGTTGAATATTAAAATAATTCTCACAAACTTCTGGAAGGGAAGGATCAGAGCATAATGACACGTATTCTCAGAAAAGTTTGGTCAAGAGGAGATCCTTCTACTGAACAAATGACATTTGCTATTGCAATTTGCCAATCTGTTCTAAATCAACATAATGAAATAATTACTATAAATGAAGTGGTTCTAAAAGTGAAAATTAAGAAATATAAGATAAGCTTCAAAGGCTTCAAAGGTCTTTTGAAATTTAAAACATTTATTAATATATATTTTTTGAAAAAAATTATAAAAGGAATCAGATTCACGGAAGGAGATTCCAATGATGAAGATGGATCTGATGATGAACCAATGAGTGATAATAGTGAAATAAAAGTTCTAAAACCTCCAAAGGTAATTGAAAATAATGAAAATTATCTGACATTAAACATTGAAAATTTATTATTGAAGAGAAATTCTTTGACAATGAGCTTAACAAAAGAATAAATATGTAATGTGAAATAAATTTAATAAATAATCTTTAAATATAAATAAATATTTGTAATACAATTTTTAATAATATTTATATATAATTTAATGCAAATGTATTTTATTATATTTAAAAATCTCTGGAGATGGTCAAAAATTTTTTTGATTATTTGTGGAAATTATATATATAACTTTTACTTTGGAAACTTCTAACAATGCCAGAAGTTCTCTGAAGATTTATGCCCAAAGATCTCTAGAGATCTTTGCCTAAAAAATTTCCTAATGATACAATAAAGAAGAATACATATCACAACAACAATATTTCAATAATATTACGTTAACCAAATACAGACACATATATTTTTCACAAGCTTAAAGATGTGTCAAATAAATAACATTAATATACTTTCTACGTATTTACGCAAATCAATTATCAACAACTTTATAATCTCATGTGTTTACACAAATTAATTATCAACAATCCTATAATTCCACATGTTTATTATTGACTGATCAACAATATCAACAATACTATCACAACATACATCTGAAACAAATATTACCAACACATTATCATAAATAATAAGGTTTTTCATATTATTAAAATAATAATAAGGAATAAACAAACCTGTAATACGTGTCTAAGAAAACATAGCAACAATTATCAGCAAAATATAATAATATCAAACATAGTCAACTTACTTCCTATCATATGATCAACATGTCTATGAGGAAACACAAGCTTTTACAAATCACTAAAAAAAAAGAAGCACACATTATAAAGACCTTAGCTCAATTATCAGATAAATATAATCAACAATGGAAACTATTGACAATACTAACTCTTCTTAATATTACTTCAACTCAAGAAGTCACCATGAATCCTACCTCAGGTCCAACTCAATACTCGATTATAGACAGTATAATTGCTAGAATCCTGAATGTTGACCATACTATCTTTATCAAAGCCAATATTTTTAAACAACACATCCTTTATCTATGGATCAAAGGATAAGGAAAAGAAGAAGATCTTCTAGCTCTATTTTTAGAGGATAAATACTTGAATATAATAAAACAAGCTGAATAAGCACAATACTCTTCACAAAATATTATGTCAAATCAGACAACACTTGAAAACAATCTTTCTATATACAACTTATCAGATAAGGCAATTATTATAGAAGTTCAACCACAACAGTTAAAATCTCAAATATTACTGAAATTGAAATGAGAGATAAAGAGCTTGAAGATATAATTGAAATGAAAGTTATTAGTGAGAAGATTAAAGGAGACAATATAGCTGAGCAGCATACATATAAGACAAAAAATAGACTAAGACATTAAGTATCAATCCCTTTCATATCAAGGTGAATGGTGAATATAAAATAAATATGTTTATTTTTAGGCTTCTAGGAGAAACTGAAACAGAATAAATAGCATATCTGCAAAATACATTAGGCTTGTCAAAAGATTTTCAGCCCTTCAAAAAAGAATTTATCAATGGCAATGCATGGACAACATTTTGTTGTGAAGAGGAAGAAGATATATTTCAATGTCTTGAAAAGATTAACAAAAAAGAAAAAAAAAACTTTACAATTATACCTATAAATATAGAGAAATGGTCAAACTCTATTCAACTATCAAATAAAAAAGTTTTTTAGTAAACAAAAGATGAAGAAAAAACTTTACTAGTGGTTATACTTATAGACATTGACTAAAACTACTCACGACAAGAAATCAAATCTGCTCTCAATAAATATGGATATACAATAAATATTCATATTTATAATCATTCACGATTACAACAATGAATCAAGGCATGTATTACCCTTTATAAAAAATATATCAACCTTGAGGAGAAATGGATGATTCATATGAACACAGAAACTATCAGAGTAATCTTCACTCAATATGAGCCTAACGATAATGAAATTAATAGAATTATCAAACAGTATAATTCACAATCATTACAACTATATGAAACACATAACACTACTACTGGTTTAATCATACGAGCAGTCAAATATATCAAAATCAAATTATGTTACATTCCCAGAAATCCAAATACACTAAAGAGAAGAGGCTATACAGTAATTTGCTTCTCATCAATACAAGATTTGAATAATATTTTAAAATAGTATATATTTATTTGCTGCTATAAACTCATTTAAAGTGCTAGAGAACATTTTTAAAAAAAAGAACAAAGCCCTTTTCAAGAAAGACAAGATCATATTAGCAAGAGTGCTAGGGAGTACTTTGAAAAAGAAATGGTACATGATGAAGAATTGACTCATACAGAAAGTAGTGAAAATAATAAAGAGAAAGTTCATATCAAAACAATATATGACAAACTTTACTTAAGACAATTGGGTCAAACTGATATCAGAAGCAATACTAGGACCAATTGGTATACAACATCTGAGAATGAAGTAGAAATAGAAAGAGATTTTAAAAAAAGAATAGATCTAGAAAAGAGGGAAAAAAGAAAAAGATGTAATTTTCAAGGCAACAAATATATTATTAGAACAATAGAAACTCCTCAATTATTTGCCATTGATAGTAACAGGGAGCCAATAAAATCCTGTTATAGAAGATATTGAAATAATAGATCTAAAAGTCCCTATCCTGAAAGTGAAAGTGATCAAGATTCTCTTTACTAGATCTTAAACAATCTTAAACAACTAAATAATAAAATAAATATAATTGAAAAAAAAACAAGCAGTCAGAACAAAGTAAAAGAAAGGCAGTGGAATAATTGCTTCTGAAATTAGCACCAATCCAATCAACATATATCAGAAGTGAGTTTGATTTACAAGAAGAGTCAAGCTTATCCTAGAAAAAAGGTGCAATCCTAAAAGAAACTGTAGACATCAACATCACCTCTCCCAATATAACACATGACACATCACTAGATGACTTTATCAGTGCAATTAAAAAAAACACTAGTAATAGAATTGAAAAGGAATATACATAATATAACAAGTATACTATAGATAACTTAATATTAATGGATACTATTTTGATTGGAACACATAATGTTAGAATTAATATCAGCCTGAATCAACAGAGAATATACAAACTTATACAAGAACTCAACATAGATATTCTAGGTATCTGTGAAACTAAGCTAACAAATGAAGCAGCAGAATTTGCTTTTACTTCACAAAAAATACATAAGTTTTTTCACAGTAGCAATAATGAAAAACCCAAAGGATTTGGAGTGGGACTTCTTATTAATAGAAACATCAAGAAAAAGTTGAAATCCATTGAAAAAATAGAAGGCTATATAATAGGAGCCAACTTTTTATCAACAAGATATAAGCCCTATATTTATTAGGTATATCTGCCATCAGAGAAAACTGTTAGTAGATGGCTACAACAGCTTTTTCAAAACAAAATCCTAGATAAGCAGAGAAATCACTTCAAGGTTATAATCATGGGAGATTTTAATATAGATCAGTCATCCATCAACAAAAGAATATCAAAATACAGAAAAGCTGAAATAGGTCTCTTCAACTTCTTAGAAGACTGGAACTATATAGATGTCCAGAACTCTTGAGAAAAAGAAAATACTACCTTCACATGACAAATAATATATCATATAGTAGAATCGACTATATCTGAACACTACCAGAAATTAGCTTAAACAACATATATAAATTCAAAAATATTCTCATAGAAACATTATCAAATAGTGACCATATATTATTACTGACAAGAATGACAACAAACAATTTGCTCAAAAATCAAGTGTATGAGCAATATAAAACAAAAGAAAAAAAAACACCTGACCCAATAAATTTCACAATAGAACAATGAGAGAAATTTAAATACTGGATAGAGAACAAATTTTCAGAAACTGATCCACGACCTTTCCAGCCAAGCATAAAGAATGGTTCCCAAGAACTCGAAGAGGCCTGGCATTATTTCGAGTCAACAGTCATCAAGAGTGCTTACAAATATCTCAAAAAGAAAATGATTTATTCTACTCCCTATATAAAGAGAAAAGCAAAGCCAGGATTAGCAATTCCAAAAGAAAACTTCGAAACCTATAGGAAAGCTAACAAAATTTACTTCCTTTTGAAAAAAATACAAGTTAACTGGGATACAAGAATCCTAACAGATATAAAAAAGATCATCCAGAAACTAAGAAGGCTAGTAAATCTATCGAAGAAGAAATAGCTCTACCCCAATCGTAAAAAGAAATTCTAAAGCTGTTATCAAAGATCTCTAAAATAAAGCATAACCTCATAATGGTATGCAAGAAGAAAGAAAGTCTTCACATCAGAAATTAAATTAAAGAAGCCTTAGAAAGCAGATGTGAAGATTTCAAGTTCAACCAAAAACAAATGCTGAGCTCAATCTTGAATCACAAAAGAACAAGAATCACACTAGATTGAGTATTAACCAAAAATCAAGAGAGGATAGAATATATAGCTATCGATCCATAAACTATTAAAAGCAAGGTTGAGGACTATTATAAAGAAGCTTTTAAACAAAGAAATGTCAACTTTGAAAGCTTAGATCCTTCTTGGAAAAAAGAATATCAATCTAAAGAATGGATTGATCCAATATGGTATTTACCACTAACAGAAGAAATCAAAATAGAAGAGCTCGAAGCTATTTTGCAATATCTCCCAAACAATAAAGCAGCAGGTCCCTTATATATCAGTTATGAAATGCTCAAGCACTTAGGCATTAAAGGAAAAGTGGTATTATGCTTGTTGTTCAATAAAGTTTTAAATACTGGATAGATATCTAAGAAATGGAAAAGTAATAATATTTATCCCATTCCTAAATCCAAGCCTTGAAAATGTCAACTGAACAATATCGGACCCATTATTCTTCTAAAAACAGCTCACAAATAGTTTACTAAAATTTTCATTGCTTGTCTATCAAGAATATATAAACAGTACAAAATCTATAAAGTTTCAAACTTTGCTAGTTTACCAGGAGAAAGTATAGCAGAATCTATTCATCTGCTAAATAGTATATGTGAGGAAACTAGAGAAAAAGGAAAAGAACTATGGATTCTTCTTCAAGACACTGCTAAGGCATATGACACATTATCTCTTTTTATGCTTGAAAAAGCTATAAATCAGATTTGAATTCCTATAACTATCAAGAAAATCATAATAAATCTTTTCAAAAACAAAAGTTGTAGCATTATTCTTCCTAATGGACTTTCTAAACCGATAGTTGCAGGAGATGATATAGATTAAGGAGAAACAATTTCTCCACTGTTATGGAGAACTTTTTATGATCCGCTGCTATGTAAAATCCAAAATAATACTAATCTGGGTTATATCATAGAAGAAGAATGGTCACCCAACTTCTATAAACCTGAGAAGAAGGTCAAGCTCTTCCTACGACAGGCAGTGATAGCTTATATGGATGATACAACATGAATTGTCAAATCCAAGAAAGACTTGGAAAGTATTTTGGAAGAAGCAAAAAAGTTCTATATAGCAAATAACTCGCAAATTAATACAATAAAGTCAATTCTTCTTATCATCAACCGAAATCCTCAAGATTCTAGAAGGGTTCAAGCTGGAACAGAGAATATTATAATTAACGAAATTGATAAAAAGGATCAGGCCAGATTCCTTGGCATTTGGTTGGGACCAAAACAGAAAAGTCAGGATATGATCAATATAATAAAATCAGAAATTAGAGTGATATTTCAGACAATATCTAAGAAGAAGTTGACAGAAAAATATGCTTATTATGTTATTAATAGAGTACTAATTCCTAGAATAAAATATAGAATGCAACATAACACCTGAATAAGAAGACATGTGATGAACTCACAGCTATGTTCAGAAAGGTTTTCAAGAACAAAGTATTAATCTATGAAACAATACCAAATAGTTGCATTCATAACAAACAAATATATGGTCTTAAAAGTATTTGGGAAATACAGTTGGAAAGTCATATATCAACACTATTCTGTCGACTCAACAACAGTGAGGCTTTTGGTTTGGCCACTATAATCTGATTGAAACAGAACCAGATCAAAAGCTGGAAACCTGAAAATATCTTAGATAATCCCGTGAACTCATATAAGATAACCAAAGGAAATCTGGTATTTGCAACATTGGTTCTGGCCAAAGAATTACAAATTATCTTTCAAAGTTGGAGATGGAAAGAAATCTTTAATTATCAAGGAGGTATCTTATCTATTAAGTCAATACTGTAGAATAGTAGAGAATATAAGAAAGCCATTCCATCACTCTGTAAGCACAAGATCATATTCCTAGATCAAATTATCAATTCAACTATAATGAAGTTTAAGAAATAAAGAACAATCCAGATTCTTTTCAACAAATACAAAAGTTCAATTCCCTCTTGATATAAAAAGGTCTGAGAAAAGATAATAGAGAATCATAACCTTCTAAGAAAGTTATTGTACAGACTAGACTGGACAGGCTACAATCTCTAAACTGAAGCTTTCCCAGCTTATCCAGATAGAAGAAAAATATATTGACAGTCTGCTCTAGCTTTCCAATAAACAAATTAGGAAAGACATCATTCTTGAACAACAAAATTCAATTTGTTTCATACCAGTTGACATACAATTCTACTAGTAACCATACTCTACTCCAACCAGATAGATTATCCTAAGTAAAAGAAGTAAATATATCACAAGTCCGTCTGCTTTCACAGTTAAACAAACATGAAGATTTGAGAAAAAGGAAACAAGTCCTCCTACCTAGCAACCCTACAAATTGGCTTATAGCTACAAAACAACAAGCAAGAACTTCACTAATGTCTAAATCAGAAGTGAAAATCCAGATAGAAAACTGGGAAGTTATGTTAATAAGACAAGCTATCCAATCAAATAAACATATAGATGAACTTATGGATATCCTGAATTATAATAGAAGGAATATAGCTACTCAGTTTACTTTCTACACTGATAGATTATATAAAAAAGAGACAAAAAATATTGAGCTTGAAATGGGTTTGGCTTGGATTCAAGTAGAAGACAATAAAGTTGTGAAGCAATTCTTAGTAGAGGCATTAACATAACCATCAGCAATTAGGATAGAAATATTGACTATTTTAACTGCAATATATACAGCTCCTCAAAATATAATAGTCTCAATATTTTCTGATTGTAATACTGCAGTTAAGATATAGAAGTCTATCAGTGCACAAGTGAAGATATCAATAAGAAGATAGACAAAGACTGCTAATTGGCCATTATGGAGTAAAATCAAAAATTTAGTTAAAAAGAAAGATCTCACCTTGAAAATTATAAAGATCAAAGCCCATGGAATCGATAAGTTCAATAACCAAGTAGATCTGCTTGCCAAACAAGCTAGACATGAAAATCCAATAATCTGATACCAACTACCAGAGTTAGTGACAGTTCTGATAACAGTCACATGGAGAGAGTACATGATAGATATTAGTATTAGAGAATTTGTCAAGACGTTCAACAAGAAAAAGATAGAAAAAGATTGGATAACATAAAAAAGGATCCAAGAACTGTAAATTCAAAATAACAAAATCATAGGCTGGTTGATCTTCTGGAATCAGTTCAATCCATCCAATACCTTCGATATCTCTTTCAAAGATAATAAAAACAAAAGCTTTCTAACTAACCTGACCCATGATGAACTCCCAATATTACAAATATTGAAGAAAAGAAAATTAGATATTTATATTATAATGACATGTTCAGTATGTGAACTTCAAGAAAAAACTTTAGAACACTTGTTTGAATATTCAACCACTAAAAAAATTAGAGAGGATATATGGAAAAAGGCAAAGGAAAAGATCAACTAATATATCAGTAAAAAAATTAAAAACAAAGAAGAAGTTTATCTTACAACCAATAACTGGATAAGTAAATGGTTAAATGAGATTCAGCGATCTGATAGAAGCCTTTTCAACACTATTTGTGGATACATAGAAGAGAACAAAACCATATTCTTGAAGAATTACCTCAAAGTACAACTTAAAATTCCTCTGACAATCACACAAAACATAATCGGTAAAGCTTTGTTATAAAATGAGGAAAAATTTCAAGAAGAACATATAGAATAACCACTGTAAAAAGTTATAGAGTAGGAAAAGAAGCAGAATATTATTGAAAAGGACAAATGAATCAAAAGACATGGGTACTGATTCATCATGCAGGTCATATAAGAATAGAAAGAAGAATCCACACTTGCAGAAGATCTGAAATAAGAAGTCTCTGAAAGAAAGGAAGAAACAAAGTATATAGAAATCATCAAGGATAGGTTTTGTTATGAAAGGAAATGGTTTAGTTTTTAACTGCAGTTGGAATTTAGAATGATTTACAGTAATGACTTGTAGGCAATTCTTTTATTGACTAGAGGATTTATTCAAGTCAGTAAAGGAGCAAAATATCATTCTTTAAGTTGCATCTAGAGAAATAGTTTTTTGACGACTGATGAGTTAGTATATGAAAGTCAAAATAATTTATAAATATCTGATATATATACAATAAAAACAAGTCATGCTGACCTGACTGCAGGTTAAAAAAAAAAAATAATAATAATATACTATATATATTATAAAACTCTTTCTGTTAATTCTTTGATAATATATAAAAAAAATGCTTGTAAAAAGTTTTTATACTTCCTTACTAATAAAGTTTTTGTATTTTTATTAAACTAACTTAAAACTTGTCTTATAACTTGAAAAGACTCAAGTATGTATTTCTTCTACTAAAGGTAAGAAAGTTTTAGGAAATAAAAGGACTAACAAGTGAAATATCATCTTATAGAGCTAGAAGTGATAAAAATAGCGATTTTTTTGACAAGGAAAGGCTTATTATCTACTTTTTTATATACTGTCTTATATTCTCTTAGAGTGTCTATTGTTTTTCATAGTTTTTTTTAGAAGATTTTATCTACTTCAGTTTGATCCTGAATTTTTAGTAACACAATATCACGTAACATCTGATTGGTTGATATGAAATATATTAGTAATAGAATGTAAACAAGTTTCTATTGGTCATACTACATATTTTAATAATTTCATTGGTGCATGAAAAAGTTGATTGATACTTTAATCTTACTTATTTCTCCAATTGGGTTAACCTATAGATCAAGTTTTATGAGACCAATAAGATATGAGCAACAAATCTCTAAATAGTGAAAAAGCTATTATTTGTTCAAACTGAAATCTTTCTCTCCTATCATTTTGATTAGGCAAAGTTTAAAACCAAGATCTTTTTTTTATTCTGATCAGACAATAAGATCAAATGGTCTCTAGTTCATACTGAGCACTAACCCTTTGATTATAATTAAAGATGGGTCCCTAAAGAAAGAAGTAGGGATAAAAGTTAAATGTCCCTTCCTAGGAAAAATTAAAATTTTTAATTAATAACTATAAAAAAACTATTAACAATTATTCTCCATTATTCAAATTATTGATTTATAGTATTTTCTGACTTTTGTCTCTATTAAAGTGAAGAGCTATGAATTTTAGTTTTCAAGAAAGGACATAAGTGATCTGTGAAATTTTATATACTAAATATTTTAGAGATCTATCATTAATTACAGTTGAGAATATATTTTCTTAAAAATTGTTAAAGGATATCACAATTGACAAGTATCCCATTATTTTCAAGACCCTCCTATTATTACAAATAAGAATTTTGGAGAAATCTGATTTTTTGAGTAATAAAAAATATATATTAGTAAAATTTCTTTAATTAGATATGGCTGCTGGAAGATATTATACTGAAATAATATAACCCAGTTTCTACTAGGTCATATAAAAATCTAGAATCCATTCTAAGTTACCCCTTTACTGTAGATGGATAAAAAATTACTGCTCAAAAAAAGTTGGGACCAAGTGTATTCTAGAAATAAAGGCTTTTATTAGGTGATAATTCTTTTTAGACAGTATACAAAAAAGAAATTAAGATTAAGAATGGATAAGTTCCTTAGATAATCAAAAAAAAAAAAGGATATTCCAATCAAATATTTCATATTGAGAAGAGGTCTTAAGAAATAGATTTTTGAAAAAAGCTGAAAATTTTTTTTTTAAATTTTTACTTTTTTATTTTCTTGTTATCTATTTAGACATTTTTAAATATCTCTTTTTTCTTTTTTTCAGCCTATTCTTTTGTAGTTTCATGTATTCCAGTGGTTTGGTAAAATATACAGCAATAATAATCTGTTGACAATAATATAGTGAACTAGGAAAATTTTTATCAAAGATACTGTGAAATGAAATATTATCCTCAAGACTAAACTTAGAGGCTTTTATACTTATGACAAATTAGGTAAATTAGAATAATAGTTGTAGTGTGAATTATACTACTCAAATAAAAATGTACTTATGTTTTCAATTGATTAATCAACTGATAATATAGCTTGATTACAGGTACTCAAAAAATTTTTTTATTTATTATTATGCTATATATTATTAATTAAGAAATTATATTATTTAAAAAATATATGAAGTCCATTAGTTAGATTGAATTAAATAATACAAAATCTAAGTTAAATATTTCAAGTTAATTTATAAAATAATATTTTATTTTCCTGATAAATTAATATTAAACCTTTTATTTATTAAAATTATTATTAATAATATAATATTGTAAATTATTTTAAAAAAGATTAAATTGTTAATTATATTTTTTTAAAAAAATTTTATTTTATAATTATATATTTTTATTTAAAATTATTTAAAAAATTAATTATTTATAAATAGCAAGATTTTTTAAAAAATATTTAAAAAATATTAATAATATATTAAAAGAGAGTGCCTAACTAGAATAAAAAAATTCTTTTAAAAATTTTATCTAATTGAAATAAAGCTTGAAAACTTTAATTTTTTTTTCTAAAAAATTTTTATTACTTAAAATATATAATAAAAAATAAAAGTTAATATTATTATATAATTTTTATTTATTTTTTAATATTATAATTTGTTTTTTTAAAAACTTGCTTAATTAAAAGAGATCTATTTTATAAAAAAATTTATTATTATTAATATTATTAAATATATAATTGTAATCTACCAAAAACTTATTTATATTTTAAAAACCAATATATTTAAAGTTAATTAATTATTTTTAATAAAAATAATATTTTTTTAATAATTCAAAATCCAATTAAAATAAGAAAAATTCTTTAAAAAATTATAAAAAATAAAAGTTTTTAAAAAATATACAATTGATAAAAAAAGAAAATAAGTTTTTCAATTGTAAAAAACTTTTATAAATATTTGTTTCAAAGGTAAAAAAATCTTCAAATACTTTATAGTTAATTCTTTTTTCTTTAAAAACTTTTTTACTATTGATAATAAAAGTATTACTTTAATTTTTTTTTTTATTATTAAAGTTTTTGATTAAAAAGATTTATAAATAAAAAGAAGGATATAGTAATAATTCTTAAAAATATTTTCAAGTTTTTTTAAAGATAATAATAAGACTCTATTAATTAAAAATTTTTAAAACTTTTGATAAATATCTTTTTTATATATAATTAAAAATTATCAAAAAGAATTTTTTAATTTAATTATATTTTATTATCAATGTATTTTATATTTATTATTTTTAATAAAATTTATATTATTTAAAATTTAAAATTAAATAAAAAAAAATAAACAAATTAGTAGAAATAATAAATAGAAATGATTAAAAATTTAAGTTTTTGTTTATTATTATTTTTTTTTTTTTACTATTATATTATTATTTTTTTAATTTTTAAAATTATTGATAAAAAAGATATTTTTTGACTTTTTTTAATTATAAAAAGTCATGTTTTTATGAAAATATATAAAAATAACTTGAAAATATTTTTTAAATTGATTTTACGAAAAATAAAAAGAAAGATTTTATTAATATAAAAATATAAAATTTCTTGTAAATAATTTTATATATTATTGAAATTAAAAATTTTTTTTTTTTTTTTTATATTTTAATTAAACAATTATCACTTTTTATATATTATAAAAAATTTTTTTAATATTAATAAAAATTTTTTACTCATAAAATGCAAATATAATTGGGTACGGCAAGAAATTTTTTAAATATGATCGATAATGACGATAGTGATGATGATGATAAATGGTTACTTCATGTTGCTTCACCCGGGCACATGCTTACGTACAACCTGTGCTAATTCATAAATGTACTCTGCTTGCAATTCTGATTCCATTTTCATCGTAAATGCATAAATTGTTCCCACGCACATGATCAAATGACCAGATCGAAGTCGGTTTATGATAAGAGGAATTGACATTGCTTATCACAAGGCTGATAATATTGTGGTGGCAGAAAGTGGCGGGCAAAGTTATATAAAATAACAAATAAATTAGTTAGTTTCCTTACGACTGACCAATCAGATTTATATATGCACGTAAATGCACCCTCGTATCTTACACGTTTTATGGCTTACGCTAAATCCCCGGGATGTGTTGACAAAAAAGGGATGCTATTAAATAAAACGCATTATAAAAAACACTTATCAACTGGAATTTCTTTTCTTTTATTAGACTCATATACGGTGTTTACTCGCTCGCTCGCATACATAAATACAGTAATATATATATATATATATATACAGATATATATATATATATATATTGCTATTCCTTAAAAAATCGTGCGTATCAAAATTACATCTGAATCTTAAAAAAACAACCCCACGAAATAGCTTTCTCACATGTTATCATTGATTCAAAACGTCATTCTTCTAACATCAAAAGAAATAGTTATATAAGCCACGGTTCTTCAACGCATCATTTCAGCACTACTTTCTTTTTTTTACATTTTCACATTTCAAAAACAAAAGGAAATGAGCACAGAATTTCTAACAAACCTTTCGAGAGACTTGTCTCAGTTACTCACGGATACAGATGATTATAACATGATTATAAATGTTGGGGAAAAGGGGAACGTTAAAACTTTTCGTGCACACTCTATAATATTACGAGTAAGGTCACCATATTTCAAAACTGCCTTGTCAAGTGAGTGGGCAAAAATTGAAAATAATTTGCTCACCTTTAATAAACCCAATATTAGTCCTATTGTCTTTGAAATCATACTGAAGTGAGTAGAATATTTCTTCTATTACTGTTTAAGAAAAATGGATTGAAATTCCAAATGACCTTGACACATACACTCGTCGTTAATGCTAGGTACATATACACAGGACAAATTATTCTGGATGACCACGACACCTTGGTAATATTGGATCTGCTAGTGGCAGCTGATGAGCTATGTCTTCAAGAGTTGATAGACCACGCGCAAAATTACCTACTTTGTTATAAACCAAGTTGGATGCAGAGGAATTTTGCTACCACACATCGGATAGCATTTCAACATTCCAACACATTCAGAAAATTGAGGGAGTACTGTTCAGAGATCATAAGAAATGACCCCGAGTTAATATTTCAAGCAGAAGATTTTCCAATGTTAGATGAAAATGTGCTGATAAGTCTGTTGAAAAGGAATGATTTGTTGATAAGTGAAATATTGCTCTGGGATAATGTTATCAAATGGGGAATCCACCAATCTTGGGTCACCATGCAGCAGCAACGTGATGATCATGATGAGCAGTTTGTGATCTGCAATAAAGATGGTTCGAGTTCATCACCACGCCAAATGAATGGTAGCGCTTCGGCGTTATATAATTATTCTTCGTCACCTATTCCGTTTAAAGAACTTTTGCAATGGACCCCCAAAGAATTTCGAAACCTTGGTACCACTCTAGAAAAATGTATTCCGCTCATACGTTATTTGGAAATCTCGAGTGGAGATTTCTATAGAAAGGTCAAACCATTTTCGTCAATATTACCAGCAGAATTATATGAGGAAATACTTCAATTTCACCTCGTACCCGGTTATCAACCTAGCTATGAATTAGCACAGTCTAAACGCGCGGTCATTGATTCTGTGATAATTGAGCGGAAACATGCTGCTTTAATTGCCAGTTGGATCGATAGACGTGATCTGAGTAACGATATCGGTGACTTGGGTAGGACAAAAGATGTTTATAGGTCTACCGAAAATGGTAATGAATTTGTGACTGACGACAGAGAATTATCATCGGGATATTACGAACCGTGGGATAATCCTTATGAATTTAAATTGTTACATAGAGGTAGCAGGGACGGATTCACCGGGGCGGAATTTCATGCAAACTGCGATTCTCAAGCTGCTACGGTTACCGTGTTAAGAGTGCGCGGTACAGGAGAGATTATCGGTGGATTCACGCCTATTCGTTGGTTATCGCAGAATACGTGGGGTTATACCGAAAATAGTTTCATTTTTAGTTTGGTTTCGAAGTCCATATCCAGGAATAGCAATGTCGCCAGTATTAGAACTCGAACTAATAATTCGTCACCCTCCACTTTCAACATCGTTAGCAGGGTATGTGATGCCACTCGCGCCATCAATTATTATAAAAATTATGGTCCCTCGTTTGGCAGGGATGACCTGAAAATGGCCGGGAATTTCAAACTTGATTCCCGGTGTTGTTGCAAACAAGGTGATTACGAATTCAGCATCAGAGAAGATACCGATTGTTTTTCGGTTGATGAATATGAAGTATTTCAGGTGTTACCTAGGAAACCAGGTTCAGGTGTTGATAACCGAAGTACCACCGAGTTCACGAGTAGTGAAGCAATGAGTGACAAGTACGAAGGGTTTGGATTGAGTGGAAATATGATTAGATCTTTGACATATTAATTAGGCATTTTTTTTTTTTTTTTTGGAGAGTGACTAGTTGGAGTATGGCAACAAATTATAGAAAAGCAATTAGAAAAAATGAATTTTAATCGTAATCCTAATAGTTTTCTTTTCGAGGTGTTGCGCATTAATGGGTTCTGGGAATTCTTAGATACTGTATAATGACAACTTTGCGAATCGAATAGACATGCGCGAATATGAATGCAATCCTCGATACAAGTACAACGTTTATACATAGATATCATAAATAAATAGTCATTACGCGTAACAATTGTCAGAATATTATTTCTTGACTTTTTTTAATGAGCGAAAAAAATAAACACGTACTGTAAATATAAATATATTCAATATCTCCACTCATTATCGTTGATTTTATTTGCGGAAAATTTGGAACGCAATACTATGCGTATTGATTTCTAGCCATCAAAATATTTTATCGAGTTTGTACGATTTAATTGGCTAAAACTTTGTAATACAAAGATTTTTGAACAATATATATACAGTATATATTTGGTAACTGGCGTAGCCTACTTTTATTAAATCCAAGAATACATTATAATCCATTCAAAAATGACATGTAATAAAAGCTAATCTAAGAAGAACTTTATCGACGGCCTATTGCCACCTACTACAGGTCCCTGTTTCTCAATTGTTAAAAAACAGGTATTGAAAATAAGAGAGAAAAAAAAAAAATATAATAAAGTAATATTAAACATAAACTTAGATTTCTGTATATATTTAATCAATTTGTTTTTTATATAAATTTTTACAATTATTCAGAGGAAGAAGATTGCAATTTTAGAATCTATAGAATATTTTTTGGTATTGATTCTAAAAAATCTTCATCTCTAAAGCGTTTTTCCAGTTCTTCAATCTTTCAATAACATTTATTGAGATTCATATTAGAAAAAAATCCTATTAAGAAACTTGAATCATTTTATATTAATGTTATCAAGATCGAAAACTTCTTTCCATTTACTTGACCTTTTAATTATAAAGTTAACTATTCATAATAAATACTATAAATTATTAAAAACCTTTTTTTTTTATTATATAAATAATAAAAAAAAATAAAAATATTATTTTATGCAAAGTATAGAACATAAAAAAGAATTATATACAATTCAGTGCAAAAGTCTTTAGACTGATATTTTTTATTATAATTTAATAAATAATTATTGAATTTGAATAAAACTTTAATATTTTTATTATAAGAATA
>CAJVPT010002851.1:0-16574 GCA_910592055.1 Acaulospora colombiana
CCTGCGGGTTAAAAAAAAAAAAAAAAAAAAAAAATATATATTCAGAAAATATAAGGGGGATCCTCTTCCTGCTAATCCTCTGACCACACACAAAAAAGACGTTCGCAAGAAGTTTTAATACTTCTATGCTAATAAAGTCTTAACACTCTCCTTAATCCAACCTGAAGAAACATTCAGGAGTCATCCACACCCTTCCCATCTTGTTTACAATCAACTTCAAGCAAACCGAACTCTTGTGGCCTATAAAGTTCAACTTATACCCTTACTATTGATGGCAAGAAAGTTACTAAAGAAAGAAAACCACTAGTGTAGTACCTGACACCATTCTGTTGAAGCGGATGAACAAGACAGGTTACGAGAGAGGTGTTGTTGCCAGTCAAGGACTCATATTTTTCCCTTGACTGGGTCTTTGGTCTCTAAGAGCTCCCACTTCACGACTTTCTAGAGAATTTAGCCTACTTCAGTTTGACCCTGAATTCTAGAATAGCACAAATCCCGCTGATTATTATTGGTTGACATGAAACACGTTGGATCAGATTGATAAACAAGCTCCTATTGGCCACCTCACTTGTTTGAATGCATTTCCTCAGCTCTATAAGAACCTGGGATCCACTATAAGTCAGTTTGCCATGCAAGTGAATACAGGACACAGCTATCTCCTATATCACAGAAAAAGGGAAAGAGAGTGAAAGGACAAACCCATGGACATAAGAACTCGTGCATTGACAAAAGTAATCTGACATGCTCTCAACAAGACAAATTCAGCCTGGTATGATACTGAAGGAACATTACAAGCCCCCAAGAAAGCACAATGTCCAGAATACAGAACTGAGCCTTGAACAAGAAACAAGCAGAACCAAGAGACACAACAGGCCCCACAAAAGAAGAATCATAAACTGATGATTCATATCAAGATTTTTAACATGACTCTCCCTTCTATATAACCATTAAGGCTACTAGTGGCACCCACCAATCTTACTCCTAGTAAAAGTACTAGTTGGAAATGACTGCCAGATTGGAAGACCCCCTAAAGACTTAGCCTGACTTTGGAAGAGTTGAAATAAGCAGCTTATGCTTGAAGCCAGTATTATCTCTAGGACTAGGTCATCAATCCATCATAGTTTTAAGGTTCCTCCTAGCCATAGGTTCCACACGTTCTTTGGATGAATAATTCCCTAGGCAGAATATCAGATGAGATAACATCAATAAAGCTGGCATCTGAAATCATACCTCTCCCCAGTCAGAAGAAGAACACTCCTCCCTTTCTCCCTTTCAAAGATGGAAAGATACAGCACTTTGGTAAATAATTTGTAGATTTTGATTTCTCCTTGGTATTAGTCTCAGTGGATAGTCAATAGTAGAAAGAACCTTGATTCTTGCACAACAGTACCTGTTTTATTTTTTCCAATAATTTTTGCACTAGCCACAAGGTAAACTTAGACTAGTTTCCTCCCCCCTTGTTGGTGGAGTAGTAAAAAGCAATCCGATAAACTGTTTGATTTTAGGTAGTTTAATTAACCTTATAATACTTATAATACTTTTAATGTAATTTTGAATTGTCTTTATTAATGCTAATAAATATGCTGAGCTGTCAATTATAAAAAAATAAAAATAAAACATATTCAAATAATTAAAAGAAAAACTCTTTTTATTAATTTGTTGATTACATACAAAAAAGATATTTGCAAGAAGTTTTTTCATATTTTTGCTAATAAAATTTTAATATACTATATTTCTTAAAACAACTTGAAGTCTGACTTCAAGAGTTATCTCTACACCTTTTCTATTATTTACAAACCACTTCATTCAAAAACTTGACATCTGATAATTAAGAAAAATCAAGTAATATCTTTGATACCAAGAAAGTTTTTAAAAGAAGAAAAATTAATTGTAAAGTATCTAAAGATTTTTTAATATTTGAATCAAGAAATTATAAAAGTTTTGTTGCAATAGAAAAGCTTATTTTCTCCCTTTTTAATTGTTTAAGCCTTCTTAGAGCTTTTATTTTTATAATTTTTTAAGAAATTGTAATATTAAGTTTTCAATAGCACAAATTTTCATTAAATATAATTGACTGATATGAAACCCCTTAGTTTTTAAAATATAAAAAAGCTCTTATTGATTATACTCACATATTTTGATGATATTATTGATAATTGAAATGAAGGTTCTATCTATCAAAAGTTCAAGTTCCTTAAGGAAATATCTATAATATTAAAAAACCAAGAGACACAGTAATTAATATGGATTGCAAATTCTTATCTCTTATTTAAGTTTTTTAAGTAATGATAAAGTTTTAATGAATAAAAGTTGAGATTTAAATATTTCTTTAAATATATTTCAATCTAGTGCTTGCTTAAATGATAAACTAGTTAGATTGACTCATTTAATGCTATAGATAATAACAAAGAGAATTTATTTTGAGGTTCAAAAAAAGCAAAAAAACTATTTCAATTAGATAAATTTCTTTTAAGAAAAAAATTGCTTTCTTTTTGAATTTTTTTGATAGAATTATGAATTGTTCTCTTTTTCTATTTTTTTTATTTTTTTTCTCTTTAACTTAACAATTCATAATTTATATGCAATTTATAATTACAAACTAATATTAATAAACTTAATCAATACTTTGTGAAGAATCTAACTATATACAAAAAAATTCAATCTAGAAATTAATAAGCCCCAAGTTATTTAGCAAGTAACTAGTAACTAACAAATTGAACTGTTCCAATTAATAATATATCAAAAAAAACCTAAATTCAACTTTAGAATTATTGGAATTAAATAGTCAATTAATCACATTTTTATCATGAAGTAATCTGATAAAATAAAAAAATGAATAAAAAACTTATAACCAATCAACCCAAGCTAAAGAATTTAATAATATTAGAAACAAAATATCAAGAATAAATGATATAGATAAGGAAATATACTGTATATAGAAAATCAAAAAGATTCAAAAACCATATGGTTTACATAAAGAAAGGTAAAAACAAAGTAACCTCTTTTAATAATAGAAGATTAAAATCCAAACCTCTCTTTGACAGATCAATCATATATGGCAAAAAAAGATACAAAGTAAAAGTTTTGATAACCTAATCAAAGGTAAAACAATTCATAAAAAAATTAAATATATTATTATAATACTTAATTCTTTAGAAAGCCTTTTAACAATATATAATAAGGAAAAAAGTGAAGAAATGAAAATTATTATCATATTGATGATCTACAAGTTACTTGACATGTCACTACTATCAACATACCTGATATAAACAATATAAGACTATCATATATAGAAATCAGATATCAAATAATTAATAAGAAAAACTCAATTATAGTATGGGATATTTTTTGAAATATAAAATTCATTAAAGTCAAACAAGTTTTTATCAAATATAAAAAAGTCCAAAATATTACTATAAAAATCCAAAACCTTTGGTAATATATTATCATTACCTTCACAAATAAGATTATTAAAACCAAACTAGTCAATTTCAGAAGTATACTTATTAAAGAAGACTTAATTAGAATCAATAATGCAGAATATTTATTTATATAAATAAAACAAAGACATGAAATTGCTATTAAACTTATTAATTATTCTTCAAATATCTCAGTATGGGATCTCAAATATATTCTCTTACAATATAAAAAATATACATATTATATATAAAAAACTGTAGCAATAGTATATAGATCCAAAAAGTTTACAATTATTAGTTTTGATATATAAAAAAATTTTCTCAAAGTAGTATAAAACAAATATATTATGGAAAAAACTGAGCTCTCTTTTATATCAATCTTTCCCAAACTTTGTGCAATTTTCAATCCAATTCATACTCAGCAATAAATTACTCAATCAAAGCCAAATGATATCAATGGAATGACTATAACAATAAACAAGTCTTCAAATTTGATACTTTTATAACAAATTTCAATCAACAAAAACAATAACAATCTGTAACTTCAATAAACCCAAACTTTAAAAAACACAAGAGCTAATTTTTATGTCTGTGCAATTTATAACAATCTTTTAAGCCTATAAAAAAGCCCACAGTTACTCACAAAAATATTTAGCCTTCTCATAAAAAACGGTCAAGAAATCTAAACAATAAAAACATAACTTGCAGAAATTGCTAAATACATTATTATCTTGAAACTTTACAATAAATAATATTATGAAATAATAGATATTAATCAATTCAGTAACTTAACAAGTAGCTTCTCACTTTAACTCCAATTACAATTAACTTTACAATTATTAAACAATAGTATTGAAGACATCAGAAACTGTCAAATACAACTTTTCTCATTATTAAATAACATGTAAAACAGTATGAACCAAATTATTGCAATCTTTGATGCAATAACAAAAACTCTTTTTACAACCTATCCATTATTCCAAAATTAAAATAAGTATTACACAAAGTAATAGTAATTAAGAAGAATAAAAAAATGTATTATACAATATAATCATAATTATCTCTGATTTTTTCTCAAACCAAACCTTAAATATATTTATATACTTAAACTTAGATCCTACATTTAATAAAAACAATACTACACTATTGCTAAAACCTATTAATTCAATAAATACTAGAAATCCTTTATATAAACAACAATCTAACTATAATTCAAACCCTCTAATCTTAGAATCCAATTGAAAAATTATTATAATAAATATTAGAGGTCTTAAATCAAATTTAAGAAAATTACAACTATGGATAGAGTAAATAAACAAACACAAATCAGATATTCTCATCTTTACAAAAACAAATATTAGTAACAAAGAAAGTAGTTTTATCCAATTTTATAACTATCAAACTATCTGAAATGACAAAAACAATCAAATCAAAAGATTTGTATTGTACTGTTTATAAAAAAAAATATAGTGAAACATATTTTCAAAAGACAAATATGAAAGAACAAAATTGTTACAATTGATCTTCTCTTTAGGTTCAAATATAAACTCAGAAGTATCACTATCTACCTGCTCTTTTAAACATACAAAACTAATTAAAAGTATATCAAAAAGACTCTCAGACTTATCAATAATATAAAAACTATAAATAGTTATATAATAATTCTAGGAGACTTTAACTTCATCCTTAATTCAGTATTGATATGCCAAACTTCAACACCTCAAATGAAATCAATACTCATCCTCAGAAAAACTAGTTCAATAGCTCACAAACAATCAATTTATTGACACCTTTAAAGACTTATACTTTTATAGTATTCAACATATATGAAGCAACTTAGAGAGAACCATCAGTAAAATTGATCAAATCTGAATATCAATATTATCACTTTGGTTTCTAGTCAATACAAATATCCAAATTCTTAATAAAGTATTTCTTGAGACAGACCATGAAACAATATTTTATAATCTTTAACACTAAAATATAAACTCTTCTCCAATTAATAAAATCAAAGCATAACCTAATAACTGATTTAAATAGGAAGACACTCTATTAGAAAAATAGAAAAATTTTAATGAATATATATATTTAAAACTACAATTAGCTTGGTTAAAAGCAATTTCAATAAATGATCTGTGGGTCTATAACATAGTGGTAGTGCTTCCAGGTCGCAATTACAAGATCCAGAGTTCAATATACACAAGTACCAAGTGAAAAATTAGTCATTGATAACACAAAGATTTCATCTACTCTATAGTAATTATCTAATACCCTAGCATAGCCATAACAAGAAATTGATCACTTATCATATCCATAACAAGATAGAAATCAGCTCAATATACAAGCTGAAGATCAAAACAGATTTCAAACAAGGCAAGACTAAGTGGTATGATATTCTTGATCAAGACTGATTCCCTATTTGAGTGGCAAAGTTGGGTAGTAAGACATTCTGATATCCAAAAAAACACAAAACAGGTTCTCTTAAAAAACAAAGATAGGTTGCTAAAAGGACAGGTGATTACAAAGAAACAAAACAAGCCCCCAATAAAATATACACACTAACAGGAGTCATAAAAATTTTGTATAAAAGATGCCTGATACCAGTGGTGCTAAGTATCTTAGGCAAGTTCTTAATATATTAGCCTTCATATACAAGGATAACAATAAGTTATTTAATAGATTATGGTTCTAGAAAGTGTTACTTCAGTTACAGGAGATTTTAAAAACATGAATGGTATTTCATTAAATTGGTGGGTTAAAACACTTCCAAATCCTCTGACTTAATTAAGAATTAAGAAAAAATCCTATATTAGATGGTCACATAATTTCTATATTCAGATTGGGTGAGATGTAAATAGATACTTCTTGTACTATTCATTGATCTGTAAATCCTTAGACAGTATGGATAATTACTTATTTCAGTTGTTCTTAAAATCTATTTTAATAATTAATAAAGGTCTTAATACTAGCACAGAAATGAGCTAACATATTTTTTTTACAGAAAAAAAACAATTTCAATAAATAATACCATAGAAAAAAAATAGAACCTATTAAGAGACTTAATTTTTCAAAATGCTACACTTTATATAAAAGATATAAAGAATCAAAATAAATACTCAACCCTTCTAAATTATCAATATATATACTACAAAAACTTTCCAAACTTCATTTCTTAAGTAAATAACAATAATTTTCTAACAAGCATTATTGAAACAAAAATTGATTCTATCCTTAAGAAGCTTCACATCTGACATAACTTAACAGTCAATTCAATTATAAAATCTCTCAATTTAACAAATATCCTTTGATGGATCCAAGACTTCAAAACAATGAAAACCACTTACAACCTAATTTTCAATAAAAATTGTAAAAACCAACAAATAAATACAATTAATAAAGAACTTTTCAAAAAGCAAACCTATTTCAATATTAATAAAAAACAAATAATTATAAACCTTCTGTATTATTTCAAAAATATATTCCATTTGATAAAATTTTTTCAAGTAATTCTAAAGAAAGAATTACTACAAATCTAGAAAAGATAAAAATACTAGCAAATATATACTTCAAAAAATAAACAAGTAAGTGTAACATTAAAGAAATAAAAAATATAAGATAAGAAAAAACATATATACTATCTACATATATAAATGAAGACTGTTATATCAATATAACAATATTTATAACAATAGAAATAATATAAAACACCTTCAAAAATTGTTTCTTAAAATCAGTATCCAGCCTAATAATAAGTTTCTAAAGCATTTAGTATATAAAATTTTATAGATTACTTATGTTCCATTTTGAGAGACAAAATTTATAGTTCTTTATTTTAATAGGAACAAAAGCAAGAAATACTATAAATCAATGATTTGAATAATTGAGAACAATTGTAAATATTTTTTTAATAGTTATTAATTAAAAAATTTTAATGTTTCCTAATGAGTGATATTTGATTTTTATCCCTGACTCCCCCTTTAGAAACTTATCTTTAACCTAGCCTCACAGGTATCCTGTATATAGTACTTAAAAAACTTTCAAGTGAGATACTAACCTTTATTACTGATCTCTTCGATAATATTCTCAAACAATAAAGAGTCTTAAAAAAATGAAAAAAAAATAGTATTTATCCAATTTCTAAGTCAAAACTCTATGAGAATAACATCAATATCACAAGACTAATCCTATTATTTGAAACAATTAGAAAAGTTTTTACAAAAATTCTAACTAATAGACTAGCCAAAATACTCCAATTATACTAAATTCTCTCTATATATAACTGAGTAATATTTCTAGAATATAGCATATAAAAATCAATACACATTTTTAAAGCTATTCAAAATAATGCAAGACAAATCAACAAACAAGCCTGGATCCTAAGCTTAAACATAACAAAGCATTCGATTTTATAAATATTTCTAAACTTAAAGATGTTTTTAAAAGAATTAAATACTCAAGCAAAATCACTCAATAATTACAAATATCTGTGACAATCAATAAAATCATATTCTTATATTCTTCAGACCCTCATATCAATACATAATAGAAGATATAATAGATTAAGAAGACATAATATTAATTCTTTTATAGAGAATCTTTTATGATCCACTTATCATATACATTTCTAAATAAATCAGAGAATGCACATTAATAGTAAAAAAATTGTTAAATCTCATAATATCATTCATTACAAAAATATATAATATCTTATATATAACTTTTATAAATAATATAACTTTGATTATAGAGAACAGCAATGATCTTCAAGAGATATATAACCTCTGTTCAGACTTCTACAAGATCAATGACATCAATATTAACTTCATAAAAGCAAATTTCTTAATACTCAATATTAATTAAAATAGGAACAATATAGTTCAAATTCAAAACCAATCCATATACTATATATACTCAAACCAAATCAAATGATAAGAATTCTAGGTATCTGTTTTAAAGGCAAAGAAATTAAGACCTTTCAATAACAACTAATCAAGATAAAAATTCAAATATATCAATATAATCAAATAAAAAATAACAACCAATAAACAAATCAGATATCTTTACAATAAAGTTTGAATACTAATGATTATATACTTGTTCTCAAATATAATTTTCATAAAGCCTAACTGTGACAAAATAATAAGAAATATTCTCAATACAATATATAAATATAAACTTTACTTAGTTAAATCTATACTAAACTTCATACTTTTCAATTCAATAGAATATGGATTTTTTTATCTTTGGAACAGATAACTTTTATTATATGCAAACAATGAATACAAAATAATTAGCAGACAGAATATAATAAAAAAAATTATAATCTTATAATTGCAAAAACTTTAAAACAAATAGTGTTCATCAAATCATCACAGGCACTTATTTTATAGACATATTTCTATTATAGGACTATGACTTCATATATAATATAATCTTTCTTTTCAAATAATATAAATTCATAACAATCAATTTTAATATTTATAGATTTAACCTGATATAACAAATATAAAAAACAACTAGTGCACAATCAAATTTTCTTTATTAATCAAATCATTAATTACATAAGATCATGTCTGACAGCTTGAGTGAAAATCACAACTCCCAATAAAAAATTTAATAAAAAGAAACAAATATGGTTCTAAGAATTACAACAAAATCAATTAATCATTATACTAATACAAAATAGATACACAAACAATAATAATATAGATCAAACAGGCTGCTATACTATAAACAAATAAGAATATTATTTGTAGAAAAAAAGCTATCTTCAATAATATAGTTAAACTACAATACTATATATATATATATATTTTTGAAATAATGACTTAACCTTGTTTTATTAAAGTTTCAAGTCAGGACAAAATGCAGATACAAGAAATAATTACTAATAAAACACTCTTAGAATTGTCTATAAGAGTTGAAATTTTATGCTACTACTACCACTTTGATTCTGTAAGCTGGTTACTCTTCAAGAACTTTATCAGTTGAGGATATACTACTTGTTCTTTAGCTATTTTTAGTATCTCCATATTGTGAAATTCTAACCACTTCAATTTATGGAATGGCTTGTTATTGGGGAGAATTACTTGGATTAATCTAATTCACATATCAAAAAAGAAGATTCATTGATCCTTTTAGATTCTCCCTAATACATATACTCAGATGAGACATGTTATCCCCCAAAAAAAATTTGACCCTCTTATATCTTACTTGCCATAAAACCCAATTTCGCTATAGGAACTTTGTTTTGAATCTTTACTTATTCAACAGAGCTGAAGAAGAAATCTACTCAGTGGCCAGGAATAGATGACTACAATCATAAAACCCAGTTATAGTATCTTATAACCTTTATTATAATCAGATAGACTCTTTTTTAAAAAAAACCAATAATGTAAATAGAGAGATATTCTATATTCACCTATATCAAACCAATGACTTATGGTGAACCTCAGATTCTTATAGAGTTGAAAAAATACATTCAGATATGTGAGGTAACCAATAGAAGCTTATTTATATTCTTTTACTAATATGAGCTCTATTTGTCCAATTACAGTATAAAAAATTTTGTGCTACTCAAAATATAGGATCAAATTGAAATAGGTAAAATTCCTTAGAAAAAATCAAGAATGAGTACTATGAAAAATTAACAAATGACAAGAGAGTAGAAAAATTGTCTCTTATTATTCACAGACTTCTGTAATATTTCTTTATAATATGAGATAATGGCACATTGGTTTTTCTTCCTTTCAAAACTTTTTTGTTATTAATAAAAAAGGGGTTTTCTTGATTTTTATGGTCACTAGAGATCAAGTTTTTGTTTGAAGAGAATGGTAAGTAAGAGGAGAAGAATTAGTTGATGACTTTTAAAACTTTTTCAAGTTGGTTTAAGGAGAGTGATAAGACTTTATTAGCTTAGAAATATAAAAACTTTTTGTGAATATCTTTTTTGTGTATGGTTAGAGGATCAGTAAAAAGAGTTAATATTAACTATAATACTATACATAAATCAACAATAACTCACTTTTTCAAGAATACCCAAATATACTTTAAATATAACTGAAAAACAATATGAATGTATTTTTTTCAAGAACAAAAATAGTTTTATTTATATTCCAATACACAAAAACAGAATCAGCTCTAGAGATATACCTAGCAATAATCTCTATTAGTATAATAAAATCTTATCTAACAATCTAAATAAACTTCTTCAAGCCAAATTGATATATAATATACTTTCATTACTACTTATCATCAACAATGATTATATAATATAGTATATAATAAAAGACATAAAAAACTTCATAAATATAACAGAAGACATACTCACTAAACTAGTTTCTATCTGATAAACTATTTGTAAATTCAAAAGTATTACAGTATATATAGATAGTTTCTTGAATATAAATCTAAAAATAGACTTCAAATAGTATATCACTTAAGCCTCAGAAATAAAATTAAAAGGTAAAATAATCAACTTCTCCTTTTCAACAAGAGATAAACTAGTTTTTATTATATCTTTCTTAATAACAGTTCCAGAAAATAGCAATATCACAATTTGCAATGATAGTTAAGCAATATTCAATACTATTTTCAAAGCTCAAAAGAATTCAAACATTATCAGAATACTCAAAAACAATATTCTAATCAATATATAGCAATGATCCAAACAATAACAAAACAAATATGTTTATTAAAGAAATAATTATTATAGACAAAGTATTAGAAATTACCTTTATCCTATTAAAGATAGCAACAGTTTATGTATTCAAAAATAAAATGGTCAAGTTCTAGATAACACAATATAAAAACTGCAAGAAATCTTATTAGAGCAAGACACATTCTTAGTTAAAGAATGCTAGATCACAACTTAATCACAACAAATAGTGACATACTATAAAATATAGCATGAATAAAATTAAAAATCCATAAATTCTATCTCAAATAATAACTAGTATAACCAATAGACTCAATTATAATACTATATCATATGTTTAATTGTATACAAAAATAATCTTTTTCAGAATTACACTCTAGAATCTAAAATTGTTAACTAAAGACAAGTTTCATAAAAAAGTGACAATAATATACAAAAACAGTTTTTACATTAACTATTAATATACTGAAATCATTATCTATATCATGATATACAAAAGCAATAAAACAAATATCTTCAAAACACTACTCAAAATTGTCAAAAAGTAATTAATAACAAAAACAACAAATTTTCAAAAAAACACTAAACAACAAACTAAAAAAAATAAAAAGTGTGTAAACTCAAAAAGAAAAAAATTACTATAAATCACAAAGATAGTACTAATAAAAGATTTCTTCACAATAATAAAAGAACACATTACAATAGAAAATTAAAAAAAAATCAAAAACATCATCAATATATTTTTAATTATCATTTAGAATAAATGATAACAGAGATGTTAGCTTTTTGTATAATAGAAAACAAATCAAAATATTATCAAAAAAAAATAAAAAGAAATAAAAAACACTAGATAGAAAAATTATCATATACAAATCATATATTTCAGGAATTAACAAATTATGAAACATTCCAGTCAATATTGGATTAACTGGAATATACTATACTCATTCAAAATAAAATTTTTTAAAACAGATAAAGCCTTAATAAATTAGTCAAATATATATCAATACTTGATAATAAGCTATACAGTAAGATTATTCTTAGTGAGTTTAATTAGATAGTTAGAGAGATACAGTATATTTGTATATACTTATAAACAACATTTAATAAACAAGGTGTAAGCCACCCAGTTAAAAAAATTTTTTTTATTTTTCTTACTAATCAGCTTGTTACTACCTATTACCGGTAATAATAGATCTTTAAAGTATTTAGTATCTAAAATTTTGCAGATTATTTATATTATTTTTTGAAAGACAAAATTTATAGCTCTTTATTTTAATAGGAACAAATATCAAAAAATATGATAAATCAATGATTTAAATAATAATAAACAATTGTCAATAGTTTTTTTATAGTTATTAATTTAAAAATTTTAATGTTTTCTTATAAGAGAGATTTGACTTTTATCTTTACTTTTTTCTTTAAGAATTCATTTTTAACTAAAGAATCTAACATATTAAGAATAATAAATCAATATTAAAATTAAAATAAAATAAAAAAATTATAAATAAATTTGTAACTTTTTTATACTAGTCAAAATTATATTATTTGGTAGCTAAATTATTGTAAAATTTGATTAAATTTAATAATAAAAATATTGACTAATCATTTTTTATTGATCTATTCAATACAATAAAAACAAAAAACTCTTTTCACTAATTCTTTGACCATATACAAAAAAGACTTTCACAAGAGAGGTTTTGTTCCTTTCTATTAATAAAGTCTTAATACTCTTCTTAAATCAATCTGAAATTAATCTTTAGAAGTCATCTTACTTCCCCTTCTTTATTGTTTACATTCTATTTTACACAAATCTCAACCTCTTGTGACTGAAAAGGTTGAATAACTACCTTTCTTATTAATAGCAAAAAAGTTTTGAAAGAAAGAAGAACTGATGTACAGTCATTTCATACTATAGAGAAACACTACATAGTCTTATGTTAATATAAGAAACTTATTTTTATCTCTTGCAATCCCTAGTTGCCTATAAGGATACTCATTTCAAGATTTTTCTAGGAAATTTTGCCTACCTTAGTTTGATTCTGAATTTTGAATAGCACAAAGTTTCTCACACTGTGATTGGACACAATCAAATACATAAAAAAAAAGAAGTAAACAAGTTTCCATTGATTATTTCATATATTTGAATATATTTCCTTAGCTCTATAAGAACCCAAGATTTACCATAAGTTATTGAATTAGTATGGATGGATAAGAAATACTATTAACTTCTATATCTTTAATGAAATGAAAAAGAAGAAACATACTTCCTTCTTATCTATTTAAGAAAATAAATAATAACAAGATTCAAGGGAATACAGAACAAAGACAAAGTCTTAAAAGTATTATATCTATCTTTTATTGCAAACTTATTGAGAGATTAGGAAGGTCTTAGGATTACTTGTACCTAATCATCAATACTAACTTACAGTTACTAAATCAAAGATATCTAAAAAGCTACAGATAATAGTTCAATCTTTATAGATAATAATACTTTGGAAAAAACAATATGGCATTTATTAAGTTACCAGGGTATATACTAGAAATATTAAAATTCTTCTTTCTAGGATAGTGTTATCACAATGGTAAAAAAAAATAGACTGGTATATAATAGATCTCAAACTTTTTCTTTCTTTCACTTTTCCTATGTCCTAGAGTCCATATGAAACTCCCAACTTGTTATCACTCAAAAGAATATTTATAGAAAATTTCATATTAGATAGGATATAGAAGAAATAAAACTGGAACTAATAGACAATAGTCAAATATAATCAAACTATTTCCCTCAATCCTTTATATTTTTTTTGTAATGCAAAATTATAGCCTTGTCCTCTTATTTATAAGAATAGTTAGTTTAAGGAGTTTGATAGAATATCGAATACAATTTTGTCAAATAGTTTTAAACTTTGACAAACTATCTAAAAAGTAGTATATAACTAAGAACACAACTTTTCTCTTTTTTTATTTATTTTTCTTTTCTACATATTTGAAATTTATTTTAGCATTAGTGGGTCATATATTAATCTTTTGATCTTTAAAGAGATGACCTAGCTACAAGGTAAAGTAATTCTTAAAAGAAATCTTTTATTGTTTCTATTTTATTAAATAAGAAAATTTAAATATATGGTTTTTGAATTAAATTAATTCCTTTTATTTATAAATTTTGATAAAGTATGGCAAAGCTAGTAAAAAAAAAATTATTTTACTCAATATCAAAAATATTAATATAAAATTAATAATAATTGATAAATAAATTTTATTATATTGTAGTAAAAAAAATTGATATAAAATTTAAGAAAAAAATTGATATACTGTATTATATAAAAAAATTTATATACTATAGTAAAAAAATTTTTTTTGCATATTGTAACAAAAAATTTAACAAAAAAATTGATATTATGGCAAAAAATTCAATAAAAAATTGTATACTATGATAAAAAATTTGAAAAAGGTTATAAATTCAGTATTAAAATTTGATAAATATTTAAAAGATTTAACAAATTTTATAAAATTTATTAAAAAATTATAAAATCAATTGACTAAACTATTTATCACTTTTCTTTTTTTTTTTTCTCTTCCTTTTTTTCTTTTTTTACTTGCTTTTTTTTTTTCTTTTAATGATTTTAACTTGATTTTTTTAAAATTAACATTAATTAATTTTACCTTGTCAAATATTTTTTAAGATTTTTTACTTTTTTTTTCTAACTTCTTAACTGTCCTCCAAATTTCATTCATTTATATATTTTTTTCAATTTATTTATCAATTTCTAAATATATTAATGATTTCTTATATTTAATAATTTTTTATCTTTTAAATTAACTATTAATTTTTTATAAATATTTATTTCTTTTTCTTGTTCATATTTCAAAAATTTTTAAAACAGTATATTTAATTTGACAAGCTTTCTAGTAGTGTAACATTATAGAAATATGAATCATTACAATATCATTTACAAGTTAACTAAAATACTTGAATTGATTTTGAATATTTATTTAAATATTAACAAATTTTTTTTTTTTTTTTTTTTTTTTTTTTTTAGATATTAACTTTATCATACTTTATTGAAACTCATAGAAGTAACAAAAAATGAGTTAACTCAAAAACTATACATCTGAATTTTCTTGTTTAATAAAGTAGAAATGACAAAAGATTTTTTTTGATAATTACTTTGCCTTATGGCTAGGTCACCTCTTTAAAGAACAGAGAATTAGTATATAGTTTTACCAATGCTAAAATAAATCTCAAATATATAAAAAATAAAGAAAAAAAGAAAAGAGTTGTGTTTTTGATTATGTGTTACTTTTCAAGTGATATGTTAAAATTTAGATCTATTTGGCAAAATTTTATTTGATATCCTATTAAACTTCTTAGACTAATTATTTTTATAAATAAGAGAGCAAGATTATACAAGCTTAAATAGGAATGAAGATTTTGCATTATGAAAAAGGAACCTGAGAATTGAGAAAAATTGTTTGATTATATTAAACTATTATCTACTAGTTCCAATCTTATTTCTTTTATATTCTATCTAGTATGAGACCTTCTATGGATATTTTTCTGAGTAATAATAAGTCTGGAGTTTCGTGAAAGTTCTAGGATACAGGGAAGATAAAAGAGAAAAGAAGTTTAGAACCTATTATCTACCAATCTATTCTTTTTTATTATTGTGATAACACTATCCTAGAAAGAAAAATCTTGATACTTTTAATATACATCTTGGTAGACTTAATAAATACTATATTGTTTTCTCTAAAATATTACCATCTATAAATATTGAACCATTGTTTACAATTCTGATATATTTTTTGACATTTTTGGTTCAGCAATTACAAGTTGATATTGATGATTAGATGCAAGCAATCCTGAGATCTCTCTGATCTTTCAATAAGCTTGTAATAAAAGATAGGCATAATACTTTTAAGGTATTATTTTCATTCTATATTCTCTTAAGTCTTGTTTTTATTTATTTTCTTAGATAGATTAGGAAGAGAGTATATTTCTTCTCTTTCACTTCATTAATGATGTAGGAGTTGACAATGTTTCTTATTTACTTATGCTGTCACTAGTCAAAAAATATTTATTCAGCATAATACCACTCATGTAATATTTATCAAAAAAATAAATAATTTGGTATATTAATGATATAAATAAATTATTAATCAATTTCTACCATATAATTCGACATAAATACTATAAATCATTAATCAACACTAGTTAAAATTATGTCATTCGGCAGCTGAATTATTGTCGAATTTGATTAAATTTAATAATAAAAATATTGTCGAATTCTTTTTGATTGCTGCCACTCGGCATATTACATTTTGGCAATAAAGTGGCAATCAAAAATTCAGCAATCAAAAATTCAGTAATCAAAAATTCAGCAATCAAAAATTCGGCAATCAAAAAATTTGGCAATCAAAAATTTAATAATTAAAAGTTTAACAAAAAATTCATCAAAAATTCAATAACTATTCAACAAAAATTCATTAAAAGTTTA
>CAJVPT010002852.1:0-16562 GCA_910592055.1 Acaulospora colombiana
TAAATTATGTCACGTGCTACATTTGATAAAGTGATCTACACTAATCAAGTACCAATAAAAATATCAAAGAATATCAATGAAATAATTATAAATAAATAGATAAAAATAGAAATAGAATGAAGATCATAATTAAAAATAACTATCCAATGGTAGTAGATGCTATTTTTATCACAACATACATGAGTTATACTTAGTAATAGTACAGTATATTTATATGCTTCTCTCATATATTACTCTGTTATACCTTAGGTATATTAAATAGGTACTATATATATCAATTATTTTTAGCAACCTATCTATATTAGCTAGTTTATACAGATTATGTCATATATATAAGTACTACCTTATCGAAAAGCTATATAATTACTTTTTGATTATTTCTAGCTCAATTTTATTAAAAGCAGGCTAGTTATCAGACCATCAAATTTTCTTTATTTTGGATCCAGTATTTTGATTCTTCAGAGTGGTTTACGAGTTTTTTTTTTTATTAAAACCTTTTAGTAGTTAGGATAGGACCTCGCCTTCACTGTTCAGTGTTTGTTTGACTATATTCTGTTTTTTCAAAAACACTCTATCAGTCGGTTGAATTTGTTCTTCTTATTGTCAGTGCAACATTATCAATTTAGAATGGTTCTAGTTTTGATTTTAGATATTGATTCAATTATAATCTTCATATAGATTATCTATATTATTAACAGATTCCCTTTTTGCTTATCAATAGTTATATTCAGAAATATCAGTTATATATACTTAGGTCAATGAATAAATATTTATACTTTTTATAAGATTTAAACTTATATCTTGTGATTTGACCTATAGAGTGTCAACCACTGTACTATCAATCCATAGATCAGTTCTTGAAATAAAATAAACTCTAGTATAAGGGATTAATAATATACAAAATAGGAATCTTATAGAAGTTTTCAAGACAAATCTTTCTAAAATATCAAGATAAGCTCCTTTAAAAATAAAAACACTCTTTTTATAAGTTTCAAGACAATCCCCTATAAGTAATGATAGGTTTCTAATATAAAATTTTGCAGATCACTTGTGTTTTTTTTTGAGAGATAAAATTTATAGTTCGTTATTTTAATAGTGACAAAAGTTAGGAAATGCTATAATCAATAATTTGAATAGTGAAGAACAATTATAGATAGTTTTTTATAATTATTAATTTAAAAATTTTAATGTTTCCTAGTGAGGGACATTTGACCTTTATCCTTGCTTTATTCTTTAAAAACTTATCTTTATTTATAAATATCAAGACAACTATTGTAACAAAACTGTCTTCTTTTTTTTTTTCTCTTTCTTCAAGCATTAACTGAACTAAAAAATCTCATATAAGAAACCTTCAATATTAATGGTGCTAGATATTTTAGACAAGCTCTTGATGCATTAATTTTTCTATATAAGAATAGCAACAAGTCTTTTGATGAACCTAGGTCCTAGAAAGTACAAACTTTAATTTCATAGATATAAACAGGATTACTTTATTCAATTAAATGTTTAGAATTCTCTGTAAAATTCTCATGTCAAATTAGAGTAAAGAGACAATTCTATACTAGACAGACACATGGTTATCCTATTTTGGTTGGGTAAGATATAAATAGATGTCTTTTGTACTATTTGTTGATCTATAAATCTTTAGATAATATGAATAATTACTTATTTCAATTTTTCCTAGAAATTACAGTATTTTCACTTTAATAAAGTATTTGAAGCTGATGTAAAAATGAGCTAGCCCTTAAAAAAAAAAATAATAATAATATATTTATATTAATTAATTATTTTGTTAAGAGTTATGTTATTCAAAAATTTAAACTAAACTGAAATAGATATAATTTTTTCAAAAAATCATAAAAATAAAAACTTTAAATAGATCAAAACAATTAATAAAAAAAAATATTAATAATAAATTTTTATACTTAAAAATTAACTTTGATTAAAAAGGTTTATAAACAAGCAGAAATAATTTTTAAAGATACTTTTAAATAAATTATTAAAATTTTATTAATTGAAAAATTAAAAAAAAACTTTTATCTAAATATTTTTTGATATAATGTTTGATCAAAGAATCAATAAAGAAGGTTTTTAATAATATTTTTTGTAATAATATTATTGAAATATGTAAGTATAATTAATAAATTTATGCTTATATTTTTTTATTCATCTAATCTATTTTAAATTGATCAATATCATTCAAAAAACTTTATATTATATTTATTTTTAATCAAAATATTCGATTTAAGAATCTTTTATTGTAATATAAATTTTATAGAAAAATTTAAAAACAACAGAGAGATAAAAAAAATTTTTTTTTTCATATAAATTCATATAAATTTATTTTTTACTGTGTGATTGGTGAGTCGGTGATACGATATCAAATATATTGTTTTTACTTGCTGAATAATAAAAAATTTTTACAAAGCATTTAAAGATATCGATAAATTATTTACTTGTCATCAAGAACATTTGCCAACTAATCATTGATCATTAGGTTATTACCAATATTTATCTTTTCTTTTTTTGATAATCGATGCAGATGGTCATTGACTCTTCTTAAAAGTTACCTTGATTTACAGTTGATTTTCAATCGATTCATCCTTTCATAACTTGTTTCCTATCAAGAAGTAAAAATTCCATATTATTTGAGCTTCTAGAGATGATAAGTAAAAGATATCTCAACCTATGCGTGCATTGATATACTGTACTAGAGTTTATGATTTCACATGAACCACAATTTAAATTATCATTATTATTTATTTACTCATTTAATATACAGTATATTGTACATACATGCAGAATACTGTTGCACAAGACGGGAATTCGATTAAGCGCACGGTCCGGCAAAAAGAGACTTCTTGAGAATTCCGTTCCGTTGTAAACCATCGTCATGTTGAGAATAATTGTCATTGTCGTTATTCAAATTACGTGAATAAGACGCTTGAACGTCACCGCGTGCGTTGTAAGGAAAAAGTATTTCGACAACATGAATTCCACAATTATTTATTCAATTGACGACTCGGATTAAGTTATTGACGTCTTCCTTATTCAGGCCAAAAAAAATGCTATTTATAAAAGCCGCAAGAGAGTTAATATGAAGATGTGATTATGTCATTAGTGCGATGATCATCATATCGACAAACGCCATGTTTAAAAAATGACCTGCAAAATCATTTACAATTAATTAAGGAGTCATTAATAACTGGTTCATAAGTAAATCAAATCTCAGATTATTCGTCGACTTCATGCACACTCTGCATCCTCATGCATATTCGATCGCTAGAACCAGATGTACCACCCCACCTGCTAATTTAAAGCAGAAAACCTGATACATTTGTACGCCCACGTTGTGTTAAACAGAATTCATTATGTTATAATTTTGGAAGGATCGTCACCAATGTGCCAAAATCTTTGTCAATTCAAATTCTCTCTCTCTATGCGTCCTCTTTTGGTGTCGTTAACTGTATTTCCGTATTTGGACCGTCCAACAAGGAGAAATTTCATAAAGAGTCGTATTGTTCAAACGTTTGTCGAGGTGAAATGGGTGGGGTGATTGTGTAGATACTCCCGAGTTCATACTCGTTCAACAATTAATTTCATGCGCAGAAAGAGTGGCGTGACTTTTGACGCGGCAAACTTTTTATCGTTTTTTAATCGTCGTTTCATGCCCTTTTTTAAGAAAAAAATTCCGATGTACAGTATGATATTAATTAGGCTTTGAAACGACGATGTGCAACTGATTCCTACACAAATGCAAACCCTTGCGTGTTTATATTGCAACTTTCTTATTTTGGTCAGGAAATTTCAGTGAAACAGTGTACAATATATTGAGAAATTTCATCTTCAATATGTCGAATTTGACTTTAAACCATAAAAATTCTAAACTAGTGCGACTCGCCAATAATAAAAACCCTCGACTCACCATGCCTTCCCCTTGATTACAGTCGTCTTGGTAGTTTTAAAAGGAGTGCCGAGGTAATTGTTGTGCAATCAACGGTCCGGTTCTGTACATTCTGTTTCTATCCGAATTACTCCACCTGCATGTCCTTGTTCTCCTTCGCATACCTCCTGTTTCATCTCCTATAGTTATTATAGAGTGGTTCTAAGAAAAAAAAAATCTACAAGAGTTACGTTTTCTCGTTTCTTTTCTTTTTCTTTCTTTTTATTCTCTCACTCCTTCGGGATTCCTTGTTTTTCTTTTCTTTTTTCTTTCCACCTCATCCACCTCTCTTGTTGCTGGTCATCAAGTGCGTTCTCATTTTCTTGTCAGTTTGGATGTTTTCAGTTGCCCTCAACCTTTCTTCAGCACACTCGGAAACTACTTTCTTTCAATCCCACTCACTTCCGAATTTCTCTCGCCTTCATAGAACTATTGTATAAAATCGTTTCCCTCGCCTCGCCAAAAAGCACTTGTATAAAACTGCCCCTTAAATAAATTAAATATATATATACTGTATATATATACACATACATATATATATATATATATATATACGCATCTACATAATTTCGTTTTTGTGGCGAGTACACTAGAACGAATAGACAGGACGAAACTTTAAATTTGCATTATACACTACATTATTTGTACACAACACAACACAAATCTCACATAAAATATGGCAGGAAACAAGCAAAAACGTCAAAGATACCGAGCGATCAGTAAATCTGTGTTGGGATCTTTCGCGCTCTTGGAAATATGTTATTTACTCACCGGTGTATTTATCTTGGTTCTCGGCATTATGTGGTTTATGACGATGGGTATTAATTTGCACAGTGTAGTGATGTCACAAGAATTAATCATAGGTATGCGCATGTTTTGACGTTCAAACTTTTTATTCATTCCTTGAAATACACGCTAAACAATTCCGCGTCTTTTTTTTTCTGAAGGCGGTTTCGTGATTGGTGGATTAATCGTGTTATCATTCTTGGTGGCCTTGGTAGGATTCATCAGTCCCATGAAACGAAAGAATTGGTTGATAGCTCATTCATTTTTGATAGTAGCCTCGTCGCTGGGTCTGTTGGTGTTGGGTGCAATCATTTGGTTTGACACGTTGGAAGAACGGTCGCATTTCAATGACGAGTGGGCGGAATGGTCGACTCCTATGAAAGCGTTCCTTGAAGATAAGGTACTTAAACTCGGTTTATTAGCATTCAATCAAGTGCGATGACAAATACTTACCTCCTTGAAATTTACCAGTTAAATTGTTGTGGATGGAGCGACCCATCCGACAATCCCGTGACCTCCAACACATGCAGCAGCGCAAACATGAGTTCAATCCAAGGATGCATGGATCTCGTGATAAAATCGGCAGACGAAACTTCCCAACGAATATTCACCACCCTATTTGGTTTCATAGCTATCGACGTGTTCGCGCTATTGGCGACCGTTGTATTGATACAGGCGAGGAATGTGGAGGAGAGGTATCAAAAGATCGACGAGAAACATAGCAGTTATGTGGATAATGCTTTGAAGAGACAGTATGTCTAAACATGGAAGGAGAAAAAAACTTTTTTTTTTTTTTTTTTTTTTCGCTTTCCTTACATTTCTTCGGAGAAGACTATACAAAAGGCAATTGCAAAGGCGGTTGCCCTTTTTCTTTATGTAATAATCATTTTTCAAAAAAAAAACGGGAAAATTTTCGGCAATGTACGTGTGTATGTGTATCATAATAAAATATACCACAAAAAATTATAATGGAAAAAGAGAGAGAAAAAAAACGAGCTCCGTCTAAAATACTTTATTTATTTATAATGCTGATTGTCAAACATCCCGAAAGGGTCGGCTCACGCTTCAACCGACCTTTTTGACGGAAACTTCCTCTTGAGCTTGTTTCTCCTGTTCCTCTTTCAACGCTTTGGCGAAGATGTTGTTAAGGAACAATGGCTTCCCGCTGTAAAGAAAGAAAGGGCACCATTACACGTTAGGCTGGTGAATACTTTCGTGAGAATAGACGAATAATTCCGACCTTTTATAATTTTTCACTTTCTTAGCTCGTAGCTTTTGCGTGCACGGAGACAACATGGTATCGGTGGGAGACGTAATGCTGGTTTCAATTGGAAAGGTGGTGAGCATTGTGTCGGTAAACCCATCAAAGAGCGAAATTATCCAACTCACTTGATGCTCCTATAATTCGGCAATGGTTGCCCGTTATCAGGTTTGGGCTTGTTAATGTGCATCTCTTGAATCTCATTCGAAGCGATCACATCGTTTTTACCCGATCCCTCGACGAGAGGACCAAACATCCCTTCGAATTCGGAGTGGTTATTTGGTTGAGGTGTCATTGCTTGTTTGTTTGTGAAAATGAACGCGTGAAACGAGTTGACCAACCAATAAATCCAAATTTATACACAAATGTACGTCACACGTCACGTCACCATCACTAACTGTATTTTTCAGATTGCATTATTTACTCGAAATACAGTATAATAATGATTACTTTTTTGTATAAGCAAAATTTTATTTTTAAATTGAATTTTATATAATGCTAAACTTGATTATTTTTTTAAAAAAAAATACACCACGGCATTTATCTATTTACTCCAGAATTAATGAATTTTTTTCGTCATTACCAAAGACCTCACTATGTTTCGGTGTCTAGTATTATCTTTATTCCCATGCTTGCAAGTTCCGTCACGAGGTACCTGAATGCATAGGGAATTTTGATCAAGGTGATCCACCGAGCGGTATTGCAAATATCGCATTGAATGTGATGCTTCTTGTAGGCGCGATTGGAATTTATCGTATGGTGTGTTTTCAGTGACAGCGAAGTGAAGATGGAACCACATCTTCGACACAGATGACACTGTGGAAAAAAAGGACTGTGCGTTACCATTCGATTCACAACCAGTCTGTCAATGCGGCGCAATAATTTACCTGCGAAAAATCCGAACAATTCATCAGCCGGTCTTGCAAACAAAAGCTCATTCCATGCGCCAAAAGCGAATCCCGCTCCATTTCTCCAAACCTAACGCCTCCGCTCCTCTTACGACCTCCAATCGGTTGCATCGTCAAATTATGAACAGGACCGGTAGCTCTGACTTGCCACTTGTCCGAGACCATGTGACGTAGACGTTGGTAGTATACCACTCCAATGTAAATATCAGCATGGAATTCCTCGCCGGTTATTCCACTGTACATTGGTTCATTGCCGTGATAATTATAACCGGCGCGTAAAAGCTGCTCCCCAAAGTAATCGATTGCCGTACGTTCTTCATCAAACTTGAACGGTGTGCAATCCTGCGCTATTCCAAACAGGGCTCCACACTTTCCCGCCAAACTTTCCACAAACATGCCAATGGTCATGCGTGAAGGAAACGCGTGAGGATTAATGATGATGTCAGGCTGCATTCCACTCTCCGTAAAGGGCATATCCGTCTGCGGCCACAATCGAGACAAGATACCTTTTTGCCCATGCCTCGAAGAAAATTTATCACCTATGACCGAAGGTCTGGGAATTCTCAACTTTATGTGTACCCTTTGAGCCTCGTTCTTTCCCAAGTCATCGCCGAGCAATCGAACTTGGTCAACGTAAGCATCCTCTAGTCCCTTGTATTTTTTCACTTTCGTGACCCCTTTGGTTTCATCAATGTACGCGCACAAGGAATCATCGGTCGTCAACCTGGTACCAATGAATGGCAAACCATCATCATCAAGTTTTTCACGCCAGGAAGGTGGAGCGTCTTCACCAAGACCAAAATGATGCTGAATTGGATCACCGATTCTGCGAAAATCTTCGAGACTTATTATCTCGGATTTATAAATGGTTCCGTATCCAAACCCTCTTTCATGGGAAGACTTGTTGATGATCATGGCATCCTCCATATCATAACCTGAAAGTGAGTTAGGCATAGACCTATACATATATATTTATAATTATATTTAAAAAAAAGTTTCGATTTATCGCGTGCATACGTACACGTGTATGAGACCACGGCAACGATGGCATTGGTGCCATTAGGAAACGCATCTAATCCAAGGGTGTTATGAAGCTCGGGTCTCACTATCGGGGTTTGACCCGTCTGCAAACGATACAGTTTATTGTCAGTTCGATGCATTAGGGCCGTCGAAGGTGTCCCCATAGTTTGCTTTGCCATCTGAATAAGTATTCACAACGTGCAGGAGGTCATTCATTGCCACGTGAAACAATTGAATGAAAGTAGCGGAAACACAAGTAATCACAATTCTCACCTGACATTGATACATGTTTCGAGGGCTTTGGTTGTAATCCGAAAATGGCGTCAAATTGGCAAGAATACTTAACACGTTAATTGGAGACCATTCTTGATGGGTGGTCACGCCTTTGACAACATCTTCTTGTAAGCACGCAATGTTCATATAAACTTGCTCGAATGAACCAATCATATCGGTCTTTCCATTTGCAAGAAAATTGACGGGTCTCATCATACGCCCCGGACCTGAGAAGAGGTATATCCCTGGATATTGACCACCATTCGATGGGGGAACATAACCGATCTCAAGGTCGATTGGCATCTAATTGAATTGGAAATTCAATGTCATTTAAATTCATGTGAAAGATGCGAAAGAGAAACTCCCAAGATTTATCACTCAGATTATACCTTTTCTTCGGTTTTCAATATTCTCAATTTGCCCGCAATGGATTGAGCATGCTTAACAGAACACCATCCCAATATTTTTCCGTCCAGTTGAACACAGATGATATCTCTTCCATTTATTGGCGGTCTAATAGAAACACCTAATTCTGACAAAAATAATGGAATCTTGTCGACGTTAAGAATCGACGTGATAACTCGACAGGAATATGAGAGGTGATTCAGCAATCCACAGGGTGATCCATCGGGAGTATGCACCGGACATATGAAGCCTGACAACCGAGGACGGCAGTTAAGGTCAATTAAGTGCAGCACAAAGAAATCGTCAAATCAATGAGAACTCACCCCACGACTCTGGTAAAAGCTTGCGCACCGTGGTGGTTTTCAGTTCTGCAAAGAAAGACCCCCGATGAACACACCGAAAATGAGAAATGTAACGAAAGAAGTTGAGCTTTTCTGCGACGATGGTATAACCAGTAGTCTAAATAAAGGTTAGATGTGATCTTCAATATACAGTACATATCTCTTTATATTAAGGATACACTTACCTGCATCAAATCTAAACCTGTATTCGAAACTAGATTTCCTGTTGCCAGGAAATATGTCAACTTTTTGCCAATTTCCGAATTTGATTTGTTGAATATGGATGAAAGATATTTCTCTAGAATGGTTAATCGACGTGTAAATAGGAATTCTCGCGGTAGAATAACTGCACCTACTACTCACTGTTACTGAAATCCACATTCTTTTTCGCATTTATGTCTAACAAAACTTGACTCCTGATGCCATTTAAATAATCGGCGAGCTTTTCCTTAATGATCATTCCATAAAGATGACCGCCCAAAAGAATTTCTTGATTTTGTGGTGAGTCGGGATTGTCCGGACAACAATTTCCACCGACGAGAGAATATAATTTTCGAATCATAAAACTTCAAATTAAATTTTTAATGAATTAGAAAACAAACGTATTTATTCAACAATTTTAACAGACTTCACCTACATTAAAAGATTAAACTTGTCCTGATCATTTGTGAGGTGTACCAACAGAACCTTTTTTATCACACGTTCTCCAACCCGTTTGTTAGAATAATGAGATGGTACTCCAAAGACCACCCGAAATTTTTCTCCCAGCAGAGTTAAACATTGTTCCCTAGATTTTACGCCGAGAGTTTTAAATTCTTGAAGCATGAGTTCCACTCGGTCCGACACGAAGGTATTTTCAAGGTCGCCTAACATCAGCATTTCATAAATCCCTCTATCATTAGTCTCAACCAGAGACTGAATCGATAGGCAAATGTTATGTGAGAAATTGATACTCTATACTTTCATGTGATAAAGAGAGTCCAGTCGACAACTTTACCTTCGCTAAAAGCATCACAGGAACCATATATTCCTGTTTACGCCAAACAAACCTTAGCATACAGTTCCCATTTTTTAAATAATGCAATGTGTTTGTCATAGTTGTCTGATCTTGCTTGGCGCACCGGATGGACACGCCGTACTCGGTGTAAGATGTTCCACGTTTCGCAAAAGATGGCCTGACGAGTGCCATCACGTAATTTCGTCTCTGTATCAACAAAAGGCGGATGATCTTCTCGATCCCATTGATAATAAAATATCCCCCCATCTCTTCCGATTCTTCATGATGTTCGACCATTTGTTTGGAATAGAAAGATTGAATATTACAACGATTGGACTGAAATTGTGTGAAAGTCATCATACATTTATTAGATGTTCCGAGATCAATCAAATAATTATTGAAATTATAAAGATGATACACTACTTTTACCATGATGGGAACCATTCCCATTGATCTGGTGTCCATGTTCGGTGCCCCATCATTCACTTGCCAAAAAAACTTAATGATCATTTTGCCAGCATATGTGGTCAACCTTTCTCGGCACTATAAATATTCCAATTGCTTAGTTCATCGATCGACAATTAGGGAGTTGGTCACTGGTTGATTGATACTGGTAACAATTTGATTTGATACCTCGGATGGAAATATTTGTCTTGTTTTTACTCCGCGAATGTTTTCAGACAAAAAAGGCTTTCCAATTAATACCTCCTCGATCCATACTTTTTTGAAAACAACTTATCCAAGTAAATCAAAGTGACTTCCACAATTTGAATCAATGCATTGGATGTAGTATTTAAGATACCTTTTAATATGTTTCCCTTCTCGGGACTATTGTGCGGAACATCGGCAATTTCAATGACTCCAATATCGTCAACAGCATAATGCAATAATCCCTTGGTAGGAGGTTCCAATAAAGAATTAAATGAGTCGATATGAGGTTTCACGAGTCTTTGTAATTCAGGGGTTCCGAATTTTTTATCGCTAGGGTTGAGGAAAAGTTTTTCGCGTTCGCAAGTGTGAAAGGTGGAGGGCATGTTTGTGAAACAGCTAATCAATCTTGAATTTTTTTTTTTTTGATCTAGCAAAAAAAAAAATCGGATGTGTCACGTGCACAGGCGATTTACCGTACCTTGGGTGGTTGAGATGTAAATAGTTAGCTCTTTGTACCGTTCATCCCTTTTACAATGCACAAGTAGGAATGTGATGATCCAGTCCTGCCGGTTTTGGTTCTTTGCTGAACTTTGGTACTGGTTATGAATTAATTCGACTAAATAAGGAAATGTACAGTATATTTTTTACTGTATGTACGGTAAGCATTTAGTAATTATGAATAAATTAAAACTCACTCTATAAAAATAAAAAATTTATAATTAGTATAAACTTAAACTTATTGCACCAAAATTTCATATATGATTTTAGCAAGGTATTATTAGTATTGCATTAAAAATATCATTTTTGCAGTAACCGAAGTTTACTTCGTAAAATTTGATGTTTGTGAAATCTAGGAATCCGAATTATTAATTTATGTAGCGAAAATGAGAACAAAAGACGAAAAGTTCATTGGATCATAAATTTCCGATACAAGATACTTCTACTTCAGAATGTTTAATCCACCCACGACCAATAAAACATGCCTCCTAACGAAATTTCTGTGGCAATCTAGGCCGACATTCGGTTAAAAAAAAAAAATACCACACCTTAAATAATGTATAGACAAATTTGATCGAATATTATATGACTACTATATGATCGACCGCCGGTTAATAAAGCAAATTTAACTAGGCGTTAGGAGTTAACAGCAAATCGATTATCACTCACTCTTCTTTTTCTTTTTATTAACATCTTCAGACTTTTTACGTCTTTTAATTATGTCTGCGAATGAAGAAGCAAGTCAAATGAATTGGCAGGTCACACCATAAGAAAACGCATGGACAATAATTTACCACTTGTACTTGGTTGACCGGGATTAGATGGTGGTATCGAAGGTTGATCCTATAATTGAATAATAACCAGTTGTCGACACGAAAAAAATCTTAAATTTCCAGGAATATATTATTAATAATAGAAATTTTTCACATACTAAAGCATTCTTCCCGATAGCTGCTGAAGGATCACTTTGATCCCCGTTTTTTGAGGTACCATCGTCCTCTTTAGATAACAAAGCTGCTTGGTTATATTGATTGCGCCACTTAGTCGTTGCAAATTGAGTTGCATGCTCTATTCCGGCGCGGAAAGTTACCAATTCCGCAGGTGGCTGCTGGATAGCCCGAGATTCTGTTGGACAAAAGAGCGCAGATTAGATTTGTTTTGATATCCTAAATTGCTGGAGAATTCTCCCTCGGATTACTTGATGATTCTGTCTGTGATTCACCGAATTTCCACGTATAACCGGTTGCTGGATGAAACTCCACATGCTCGTACGCTTTATTGAAAGCTAAATGTAATTGGTGGATGCTAGTTAGCTAAAATTTATTGATTAAAATGGATTATTAAGTGATGTTATTTAAAAGGTTTTGGCGCTGAAAAGCATTGGAACCTACGATGCGATTCCCGATAATTGAGTTCAAACTTGGCGCTTGATAAATATTATTGTTCAAAACATAGTATGTCGCTATTGGGTTGGCTGCATTTTGATTGAGATGAGATATGTTAGAACATACAATAATGTTATATAATTCACGCACAATTTGTTGACTAACCATCGAATTCGCTTATGCGATTTTGTTTACGAATGACCCAAAGCGCTGGAGGCTTTTCGTAAACGACTTGGAACTCTATTCCTTTCATTCGCCTACAAGTCAGCAGTACCACAAATAAGTGGGTAATTTTGCATTGAAAAAGGTAGCAAATGTCCGAATATCTGATACTTTAATTCGAAGTTTAAATCTTTTAAATCATTGTAACGCGTTTGCATTTGTAAGGAAGCGTTATTGCAGCTTCGGTCCCAGAAGGTCGATTCTGCAAAGTAGTTGAGAACATTGCTTGAATTGAGTTGTCCCTCTGGTTGCTACGAAAAAGAAGAAAATAGGTATGGTCGTTATTCGAAGGAGAATCATAAATTGATTTTAACCGACTTACAGCTTGAATCCATTCAATGCTCCTCCAAGTAATAGTTGTCGGGTCCGCGAGTATTTCTTCGTCTGGTTCAGCCATAAAATCGCGTGAATTCTATCTACTATAGGTGCGTATGTACGTTTACGTCACTTTAAATTTACCATAAATTAAGGATTAAAATATTAAAAATAATAATAATATACAGTAGAATAATTTTTATAATTTAATAAAATAAATTCTTTTGTTTTTTGTTTTTTTAGTTATATTCTTTATATTTTAAGACAATTCTTATTAAATTAAAATTAAAAAAAATAATTCATAAGCCAATAACTTAGATAATCAAGTTTCAAATCTTTAAGTAAAAATTTCTAGTTCAAAGTTTATTAAGAAATAATTGAAATGTTAAACTATATAAAAATAGGATCTTTGTTTTGTTAATTATAAAACTAAAATAATTATTTGTACAAATTATATAAAAAAGAATTTTTAATCTAATTATATATAGTTCTGCTCAGATTTTTCTATTTTAAATTATATTAATAAACTTTAAAAAAACTTATTTTTAAAACTATAGTAATTGGTTAAATATATAAATCAATTTAATAATCACAAATAAAAAATTTTATTTATATATTAATTTTAATAAAAATATTATAATTTAATATAAAATAAAATTTAACTATTCAGAACTATTTTAAAAATATATTTTAATATCTTGATAAAAAAAAATATTATTATCAATTCAAAAATAACATTTAATATTAAATAAATAAAATAATTGAAATTAAGTTAATTAAATTTTTATTATTTTAATATAATATTTTTTTTTTTTTAATATAATATATATATATTTTTTTTTTAATCCACAGTCAGGTCAATATGGCTTATCTATTTTATTTTAAATATATTTGATATTTACATATTTTATGACTTTCACATATTGACTTACCTGTCTACAAAGTTTAACCTTCTCTAGATGCAACTTAGGGAATGATATTTTGCTCCCTTGTGGCTTGGATTATCCTTTAACCACTTAGATTATTGCCTACAGCTTATCACTGTAGATCTCCCAAAGTTAAAACTGTGATTAAAAACCAAATCATTTAAAACCTTTGGATATCCAAATATTTATTATATCTACTATATTGCCTTGAGACTTTATTCATTCTGAGTCTTCTTTTTATTCTGTCATATTTCTGGAGAGACAAATAGAGGAGTAATTGGCTTCCTTAAGGACTCGATCTGTTTTTCTAGTCATATCAGTTGTTATTCTAAGCTTTTTAAGTTTACTGGTAATTCCTTGATTTTGTTTCCATTCGATAGTAATACTACAATATTTGTTCCAGACTTCTTTCTTGAAAGTCTTCCTTATTTTTTTACAAAATTTATCAATAGCCTCTTGTGTTATTGTTGCTGGAATTTTGAGGACTTTGAGGTGCTTTTCCAGGATCTTGATCTTGTCTCTGTGTATAAAGCCATAGACTGTATTATATAAGCTTTTATCCTATTGTTTAATGTCCTGAATCCATTTCCTTGTTACTCTTTTAACTTTTACTTAGCTTTTATCAATAGATTTTTTGTATTCCTGATATACTGAAGGATTTTACTTTGAGATTTGTCACATATAATTAATCTTTCACTTTGAGTCTTGAAACATTTGAAAAAATATTTCAGGATTTTCTCTTATAAATTGCACATTGAGCAAATTGTGCTTAAATATAAGTCTGGTTTTCTTTTCTACATCACTTGAAGGGTAGGAAGCTTATCATGGGTTACATTTATTAGGAAACTCTTGTTCTTGTTGGTACTAAAGGAGGTATAAAAGATATTGTATGAATTGAATTGTCTCCAGAAAATTTGCCAGTCAATTTCTTTACTAGGGTGTATCCATCGATCTTGAATATATTTTTGCTCTGTCCAAGCTAGTCCTATTTTCTTAGCATTCCATTTTTTAAGAAATCTCTAATACTGATATCAATAGTATGTTCTTTCCAGGCTACTATTGTGAGAACTTGACTCAAATCAGATATTTGTTGCCAAGTCAAATGATTTTCTCTTCTGGCCTACTTTGCTAACCTATCTGCTATATTGTTGAACTTATTGTTTTGATGAACCTTGATCTTTTTAAGTGTGAGGCAAAGGTTTTTCTTTTGCACTAGGTCCTTGATTCGGTTCCATAGTAGCCAGTTGATTATTTTGATCCATTTCCTTATAAAAATAAACTTTTGCGACTGAATTGTCCTCCATATCTTAATGGCTGCACTACAATCTGTATATATGGTTGCTTCTCCATTTTTAGGTATTGTAAAGATTGTAGTAAGTATAGCTAGAATTTCTGCTCTTGTAGCTGATGGCCATGATGTTGCCCCTGCTAAGAATTGATTGATTATTCTATTATTCTCAATTTGAATCTATGTAAGACCCATTTCAAGTTCATCCTCGCTTTTTGTACATTGCTTGTAAGATCCATCAGTAAAGAAAGTGAATTGCTTTGTATTGCTTTTATAGTTGTATCTAAGACTCTTTATTAGATCTGTTATATGCTCCTCTGATTGTATGGCCTGTTTAATTAGATTGACTTCCCAATTCTCTATTTGTATCTCAATTTCTGCTGGCTCTAATAGATATGTAGTACTTAATTCATTTATTAATACTGTGGGTTGTCAGTCTGTAGGGTTTCCTGAAAGTGTAAGTAGATTCTTTTTCCTAAAACTTTCTTGCTTATTTAGTTGCAGTAATAACCAGGTTTGAGATGTATGTGAGATCATTGGTTGTTTGGATATATAAGAATGACAGATAGTACTATTTGTGATAGGATTATAAATGAGCTGATATGGTGTAAAAAGTACTTCTTTGCTTTGCATTTTGATTTTTCCTATAGTAGTTCCTTTTGTTTCAGTCAAGACTCTCCAATTGGTTTTCCGTTTGTCCATTTTAGGAGCCACTTTTACCATTTGAAGTTCATGCTCAATCCATTTTAGAGTTCGGTAGGATTGTTTTAGCAAGTCTTGTTGTTCTATTACCTTTGCTCTAATTTGTGTATACCAACTTGGAATAAGACCTTTGCACGTACCGGCAAAAATCTGAACTGCTCTCCATTCCCTTATTGTTAGTGGTCGTATTAATTAGTTGATCCAGAAACATTATTTTGTTTCTTTTTAGTGAAGGAATAGTTTTCATATATTCTTTTTCATCATTTATGATCGTCTTGATAGACATGATGCCTTCTTGAGTATCAAAGATCTTTTTCTATCTCCAACTATTATATGTAATCTGTAGCTTTTTTGCCATAGCCAGAGTTGCAGCAGCAAGGTTACCTTTCTCAATTGTTTTGACTTCTACTGAATCATCCAGTATGTTTTTGGGCTCCCAATATTTGAGTTGGCTTTGTTTAAGTCAAATAACTATTGCAATTTCTGGAGCTTCACTGTTATTTGTTAATAAAACAGTATTGTTATATGATTTTCTAGTTGGATTTTCCATACACTTTTGAGCCTATAGATTTGTTTGTTATGTATACAACTATTTGGCATTGTTCTACAAATTAAGGCTTTGTTTTTGAAAGCTTTTCTAT
>CAJVPT010002853.1:0-16561 GCA_910592055.1 Acaulospora colombiana
TGGCCTGGCTAGAAGCTTGGGAAGTTGATATTGGGCTCTTCTAAGCTTACTGTGAATCAGTTTGTGATTGTTTTTCCCCTTTCCTTGTAAAGTAAAGCTAGTGTGATGCTGTGTTGCCTATACTTCTCTTGATCGATAAGGAAAGCTTTGGGAAGGTGGTTGACTGTTGTAGTTTGTTGTTAAGTCCCAAATCTTTAAAGGATAAGTTGCTTTTGAGGCTGACTTCTCTTTTCCAAAAATTACCAAATAAGGAAATTTTTAGGAAAAAGGGGATCAGCGGAAAGAGTTTTTTTTACTTTTTATATCAACTAGTATTATATTGCTCTCTTATATCTTATTTGATTAACCTTATTGAAATTTAGCAGCTGCCTGACTTAATTTGTTAGTATTATAAGATTCTGATTTAATTTCTAATTAAGGTAGTATATATCAATCTAAATTTGTTATATAATTTTTCAAACTTGTTTATTTATTCTTTATTATATTCCATCCATTGTATCCTTTTTTTGATTGAATAGCCACTAAATAAATGTTCTGAGCTGTTATATATTATATATAATTTGACTTTGATTGATTGTTAGGTATAGTCAAAATTTTTAAGTTGAAATTCTTGAAATATTACTATGAAGTCTAAAACTAATAACTACCAATCTCTTTTTTTGATATGATATTCTTCATAGTATATAGCTTAGTTTGTTTTCAAAATTTTTTTAAATTGAATATAGTGATATTAGATGGAAGGTTAATAAGTTTTGCTGCAATTTGTTTATATACTTTTATTTGATCTATATTCTATTATGCATCAAAAACTCTTATCAAGTCTGCTTTGAAAGAAATACATTATTTATCAATTAAAGTATCTTTGTTCTTTTTTTTTGTGTAAGTGATTGTTGTTGTCTATTATATCTAATATATTAACATGGTAATATTATTAATTGCTCCATATTTAATGAAAAATTATTATACTTCTATGAGTTTAGTATCCAGGAGAATATCCCATACTCTGATATTGTTTTTCTATTTAAGACTAGATTTATGTATTTTATAAGATCTATATGTTTATTATTTGTATTGAATAATGGGTTATTGCAAATATTATTGTTTCTTATTTATTATTTAAAATGACAATGATATGTTTTACCTCTTTTTTCTTCTTACTTTAAATTGTTATAAGTCTTTCTGATAAATTTAGAACCATAATGAGAAACATTATCTTTTAAGCTATAATTTTGCCTGATAGGCTATAGCAGGAATACTGATTTTAACTCTCTTTCTATTATAGTTAAAGATTGGTCCCTAAAGGGGGAAGCAGAAACAAAAGTCAAATGTTCCTTACTAGGAAAAATTAAAAATTTTAAATTGGTAACTATAAAAAAACTATCAATAATTATTATCTATTATCCAAATCATTGATTTATAGTATTTTCCAACTTTTATTCTTATTAAAGTGAAGAGTTATGAATTTTGTCTCTCAAAAAGAAATATAAGTGATCTGCAAAATTTTATATACTAAATATTTTAGGGATTCAACATTAACCATAGTAAATAGTTTTATTAAAAGGAAAAGAGATCTTTATTTGATGGTTTAATATCTATCTTTTGTTTTTCCTTGCTACCAATCTATTGCTAACATAAGGTTAAGACTTGTTGGTCTTTTTATATTTCTATCTTTGTATCCAAGTCATCTATATATACTTCTCTTTTTATTTCTATAGTTGGTTCTAAAGAAGCTTCTTTTGATATCTCTATATTCAATATTGTTGGTATGCTATCAGATTAGTTTACTATTGAATTTTTGATAACTATATTATTTTTTTCAACTTTTTCACTCTAGTTAATAGTTTGATTGGTTTCTACTAAAGATTTGAATATTGTAGCCTGTACACTTAGATTCTTGGACATGTGTTAATTGTTAAATTCTTTGATATGGATTTCTTTTTTATTGTTTTCTTTGATTTTTCCTTTATTAATAGTGTTTTTCTTTATTATTTGTATTGTTGTTTCTTTATATTACTTGTTTGCATTGTTTTTTACAAGGATATCCTCATTGTAGTTGAATCTTCATTAAATTATTTTGTTTTAGAGTTCTCTTTGAAAAGGTATTTTTTTTTCCTTTAAAAATTATTATAAAAAGAAATTATTGAGAAAATGGATCTGCAAGAAAGAATATCTAGATATTAGTCAGAAATATATTATAATAAAGAAAGAAAATATAAAAAAGAACTTTAAATATATCATAAAGTAGTTTTCAAAAAATGATATATCCATTATAATTATTTAATAGAATATTAAAAAAGAGAATATAAATCCAAGACAGATATTAATAAAAATTGATATATAGGATTAATTTTTTTTATATATTGGCTTGGCCTTGTTTTATTTGTATATTTGCAACAAAATTATATAGGGTGGCTATTCTAGTATATACTATCTGTTTTCTACTAAATAAAACTCAATAGAGGTTTCTTCTTTCCTGGGATACTCATCTTGCAGCTTGTTGCTATCCTTTGTAAGGGAACTAATCTGCCAAGGCTAGGCTAGTACTAAAATAAATTTCAAAAATAAAAGAGTTGTCTATAATGTTTGTGAGCCATTATTTTATAAAATTTTTAACTATATTTGTATATTAGTTTTTTATAAATCTTTCTCTTTGGATAATAATTAAGTCCTCCTTCTTGGTTTCATATTTTGCTTGTTTCTTTTTTTTTTTGTGATTTCTATAGTAACTTTCCATCTCTAGAATATTTTATATCTCTCTGTCCAGATTTTGTATAGAAAATTGATTATACTAGAGTATATTTTACTAAGACAGGCTTTCCTATCATGTCAATTTAAAAGGATAGTTTGAATATTGAGGACTAATTCCTTGAAAAAGCTCCTCTTATGTTTGCTGTTAAGTATTTTTTATATTTTAGGTTTGTTTTTTTCATGAAGTTGTTTTTAAATTTTCTTCTTTTTTCTTGTGTCATATAATTTTTGATACAGGTTATAATGAATCCATACCTTATTTCATCGACTCTATATAAGTATATATAACTCTGCATGACTATAGACCTGAAACCTGCCCTGTTTACTATTTTTGGACTTTTTGCATAATATTATCTGAGATTATCTTTAGTGATTCCAGGCTGAGTGTCTATTATAATAGTTAATTTGTCTTTTTCTCAAAATAGAAATTAATCTGTAAAAGGAGTAGCGTGAATCAATAGATTCTTTTTATTCTTATTATTATTCTTTTTGTTTTCTTCTTTAAGATATATTATAGCTCCATAAGTCTGGACATCCATTATGTCAAAATTTATGTATTTTTATTTATTTATTTATAGATTTATTTATGTAATTTCAATTAAACATTACTTTAGGCCAGATTCTTATATAGAAAGAAAAAGCCTCTTCTAAAATAAAAACAACTTTGTTGTCTTGTTGACTAAATAACAATTGTTCATTGACTTTCTGAAAATAAAGTCTTTTACAACTTGGTAGCAGCAGACTGCTATGATTACATAATCATATATACATACATATTTTTACATACATATTCATAAACTTTGTCATTAGATTTTGTCATAATGGAGACACAGCAATTTCAATATTTTTTGGTCACTCTCGCTCAAGGATTGGAACAATTACAAGTGTTTATACAACAGCAACTACAGTAGTAGCAAGGTACTGCAGCCTCTAAAATTTCTATCAGAATTTCCATATATAAGGAAGCCCTAGAGAAGAATGTTATTACCTGGATATTAGAATACCTTAATATTTTCATGATGCAAGGTATTGCAGAGAAACAAATACATATACAGTATACTGCCACTGGACTAAAAGGTGCCACTCTACACTGGTACCTCCATAAAGTACAAGAGGCATAGGCTATCAATCAAGTCAATGTCTTTAATAATTGGGATAATTTTGCTCGTGATCTTCATACTACCTTCCAGCCATCAAACCATTAACAGTATTTGCACTATCAATTAAAAAGGCTTCATCAGACTGGCTTTGTGCAAGAGTATAATATGGCCTTTTGAAATACTTGGGTCAAATTGATAATATGGTTGAGGCAGATAAAATTGCATATTTTATGGAGGGATTGAAACCTATCACATGAATAGAAGTGAGCTATTACTCTCCCGCTAATTTTGAAGAAGCCTAGACATAGACCATAAGATATGACATCACTATATATAGTTCTAAAAAACCAGTATCATGAAAAAATGAATAGAAAAATCAACAAGGTTTCAACAATGGAAATCACCTATCACAGAACTGTTGTCCACACTAAACAGCTGCCACATACCTCCAATTGACACCCAACAGACCATTTCCATGGAGTTGGACCAGTTTAATGAACAGAAAAAGAAATATATAATACAGAAAGGACTCTGCTTTAAATGTAGAAAATCAGAACACGTTACAAAAAAATGTCTTCAAAGACCAGACAGAAATTTTCAAATAGAAATAGAGGAACTATTATCTTCCTCCACCACTGAATTTATCAAATTAGAAGAGAACTGAGAACAGTTATTGTAGTTCAATAGAAAGATTAATGAAAAGTCTGCCTGGATCCTTCTGGACAGTGGAGCCTCTAGAAATTTTGTTAATAAGAAGTTCATCGAGAAACATCACTTGCTACAGAGTACTATATTTAAGCCACTTACCGTAGAACTGGTTGATAGCTATAAGAAGGAAATAAGAAAAGAACTGAACATTGAGAAGCTAGAGTTAAATGCATATAAAGTATCTGGTATTACCACACAAGTTCTGAACCTGTCATGATATAATGCTATACTAGGAAAACCATGGTTGTATTTTACAAACTCCAATATTAATTGGAGAAGTAATATCCTTATCTTCTAGTATAAACAGCATACCATCAAAGTCAATGCCAATGTTCAAAAAGCTGGTATTATCTCTGAATACCCTGTGATTTATATTTCCTGCCACCAACTAGCTATCATCCCAGAAATGGCTGAATTATTTGCCATCTGTTTTACCAATCTCCTTGAGTTGCCAGATGATATGAATGAAGAAGTGAAAGTTCTTGTCAATGAGTTTGAAGATATATTTCCTACTGAACTTCCTAATAGCCTACCATTACCATAAAACTTTGACCATACTATAGAACTAATTCCTAGATTTGAACCCTCATCCAAATCCACCTACAAATTGTCATATGTGAAAATGAATGAACTAAAGAAACAGCTTGCTGAGCTTATGACCAAGGAATTTATTAGATCAAGTATCTTTTTATTCAGTATCCAATATTATTTGTACATAAAAAGGAAGGGACCCTTGAACTCTGTGTGGATTATAGGACTCTGAATAAGATCTTTATTAAGAACCAATATTCTCTGCCAAGGATAGATGAACTCATGAACTGCCTCATTGGTTCTAAGTATTTTTCAAAGATTGATCTCTATTTCGGGTATTACCAAATTTATATTAAGGATTTCAATATTTACAAGACTACCTTCCATACAAAATATAGACATTATGAATTTCTTGTCCTCTCCTTTGGTCTAATAAATGCTCCTGTCACTTTTATGATCCTGATGAATGACATTTTTTGTGAATATTTGGATAAGTTTGTTATAGTCTATTGAATGATATATGGATCTATAGTCAAACAAAAGAGAAACACATACAATATGTCCATATTGTTCTCTCCACTCTCAGGAAGTATAAGTTATATACTAAAGTCAAGAAATGTGAACTAGTAAAAGAATGAGTAAAATATGTAGGTCACTTCATATCCAAAGAAGGAGTTGCAGTCAATCCACAAAAAGTGGAAACTATCAAAAGTTGACCTGCTCCAACTAATGTATCCAAAGTCTGATCATTCCTGGGATTAGCTAGCTATTACTGAAAGTTTGTAGAAAAGTTTTTATTATTTACTACCCTATTAACTGATTACTTATATAAAGATCATGACTTTGCTTGAACCAAGAAAGCTTAGAATACCTTTGAGGCACTAAAAAAAAAACTTATCACTACTCTAATTCTTCTTCTCCCTGATCCAGCCAAATTCTTTATAGTAACAACTTATGCCTCTGACTATGCTATTGGAGTTGTACTTGCACAAGACCAAAGAAAAGGTGAACAATTTATAGCATATGAATCCAGAAAACTATCCTTAGCAGAACATAATTATGCCATATATGAGAAAGAATTGTTGGTCATTATTAATGCCACCAGAACATGGCATATATACCTAAAAAGACAGAAGTTTATCATAGTAACAGACTATGCATCATTGGAGTATATTAAAATCTAATCCAACTTGTCAAGAAGTCAAGCCCAATGGTTAGAAACCCTGCAATTGCATGACTTTGTGATAAAATATAGACCTGGTAAAATCAATATAGTGGCTGATGCATTGTCAAGAAAACTGCAACTGGGAATGATGATCACCTTAACTGCAACCTTAATGGATGATCAGATCCTTGAACAAGGCTATCAGAATGACAAGTACTTTACATCCATTATAAGAACTTTGCAAAATCCTGAACAAGCTGGTGAAAAGGCTCAAACAAGAGTCAAACATTTTGAACTGTGTAATAAATGCATATATCTTCAAAAGAGACACAGATTAACCATCTCTGTTAACAAGAAATTGAAGACATACATTCTGCAAGAACATTATAACACTGAAATCACAGGACACTTAAGAATAAACAAAACTATAGAAGTAGTAATGAGAAACTTCTACTGGCCAAAGATAAGTAAAGAGATTCAATAATACATAAAAATATGTGATATTTGCTAAAGGAATAAAGCAAACAATTAAACACCTGCCAGACTCCTCTAGTCCCTGCCAACCTCCAGTAAAAGATAAAAAGAAATTACTATGGACTTTATCGTATAGTTGCTTTTAACAAGACAAGGACATAATGCTATAGTAGTATTTGTCAACTGTCTCTCAAAGAGTACATATTTTTAACTGATGCATATCTCTGCCACTGTCCCAGAAGTAGCCAAGATTTTCTTCATAACCATCTTTAAAACTATGACTTGTCCAAGGTAATTATTTCAAACAGAGATACAAAATTCACTAACCAGTTCTGGCAAAGTGTTTTCAAACATCTGGGTACCAAAACTGCCATGTCAACAGTCTTTCATCTTCAGACTGATGTACAGATAGAGAGAATGAATCATACCCTAGAGAAAATAATCTGAGCCTATATGACATACAGACAAGATCAATGGGATAAATATCTACCAGTTGCTGAGTTTGCGTACAATAATTTTAAACAAGTATCAACTGGATATACATTCTTCGAATTGAATTGTAAATAGCATCCAAACACTCCGATCTCCTTAACCATACCATCAGAAATATCAGCTGCAAATTACTTTGTAAATCATTGGACTTCAATAATTGAATTGACAAAAGATGCATTAAGAGAAGTCCAAGAAAGGCAAGTAAAATATACGAGTAAATATCGATGCCACTTAACATTTAAAGTAGGAGATCAAGTCCTCCTGTCCTTGAAGAATATCAATACACCTGTTGATCGACATTGGTCTATTAAGAAATTGACTCCAAGATTCACCAGATTATATTAAGTAATACAAGTAGTCTCTCCAACTGCATATAGATTGAATCTTCCTGCTGAAATGAAGATCCACCCTGTGTTTTATATTTCACTGCTGAAACTATACTAAGCTACTTCAAATGAATTTTTTTGACCCATACCACCTCCTATTATTGCCCTGCCTAATATTAAACAGGAAGAATATGAAGAATTTTTCAAAAAAAACTCCAGTATCTAATAAAATAGCTTGGGTATTCTCTCTATGAAGCAATATGAGAATCTGTGGACTATTTGATAAATGTCAAAGTAAAGATCGAAGAGTTTGAGAAGATTTAGATGTCTTCATCTTAAGAAAAAGAGAATGTAATAAATCTGCACCTGTCCCCACCGACTCTGTGTAAGTATATGTGACTCTGCACAATTATGGACCTGAAGTCCACCCTGTTTACTATTTTTGGACTTTTCATATAACATTATTTGAGATCATCTTTAGCAATCCCAGGCTGAGTGCCTATCATTATAGTCAATTTGTTTTGTTTCTCCAGAATAGAAATTAGCCCTGTAAACAGGAGTAGTGGAAATCAATAGATTTCTTTTATACTTATTATTATTCTTTTTGTTTTCTTCTTTAAGGTATATTATAGTTCCATAAGTCTGAATATCCATTATGTCAAGATTTATGTATTTTTATTTATTTATTTATATGTAATTTCAATTAAAAGATATTTTAGACCAGATTCTTATATAGAGAGAAAAAGCCTCTCCTGAAATAAAAACAACTTTGTTGTTTTGTTGATCAAATAACAATTGTTTACTGACTTTCTGAAAATAAAATCTTTTATACAGGTGATTATAATGTTAATTAGAAACTTTTCTATGATAGACCTGAGTTGATTGCAGTGGAAAGGATGTGTACTAGTTTTTGATTCGTTGCATTTTGGATATTTATTGTCCTTGAATGGGGATGAGATTCTAGTATAAAGTTTGCTTTTGTTTAATAGTTCATTATTCTAAATGCCGAGGAAGAATTTTCTAAGTTTTTGATCTTCCTAGGTAATGTGATGGGCATTTATTTTGGTTGGTTGTAGTAATGTGATAATTGTCTGCCAGTGTATTTCCTTAGCTATTTTTTCATTGTAGTTATATCTTGTTTAGTTGAGAAGTCTTCCTTTTGCCAAATAAATTGTCTGGATGAGTTTTTTCGTGATTAGCTTTATGGAAACTTCTGTGAGATGTTGTTTCATTGTGATACTATCTTTTGGGAGCCATATTGTGTTTTTAGTATCTCTATTACTTTCTTACCAGGTTTTATTCCTTTCTATCTGTTAATCTTTACTAGACAGTCTGCCTATTCATTGTGTTCAATTTCTGAGTATCCTTTTATTTTATATAAAGATAGCTTTATTTGGTTTTGTCTATACAAACCTACTATTTAAAAAAGAAGGTTTGAATTTTTTTGTGTTTTGATAATCTTTTCAGGATTTACTTTTTGAGTCTTAAGAATGCTATTTATTGCTACCTGGCTATCAATGTACAGGGCTGCTGAGGAGTGTTCAAATAAGACACTTTGTGCTATAAGTATTGTTATAATTTCTACCCTGGTAGATGAAAAGTGTATTGTTACTTGTCCTTGAAATATGTGCTTCTCTTGATTTGAGATAATTATAATCTAGCCTAAACCCATATAATATTTTCCATTGAAGTTGTTCAAGGAACCATCAATGTATATTTTGAAAATAGTGTAGTTTCTTAGTTTTTTTTTAATTGTTGCTAATAACATTATGCTTTCTGTGAGGCCTCTAAGTAACTTGTTTAAATATTTGATATGCAGTTGGGAATCTTCTGGAGGTTGAATTTTGATGTTTATATTCTATTGGGCTGAAAGAGCTTATATATATTTGGAGAGTATAATAAAAAGAGAGTTGGGAAGATTCTATTTCTCTAGATTGTTTCTCTCTCTATATGACTACTTTATCTTATTGAGGACATGCTTTTATGAACTAGTATTATAATGGATTGTTGTTTAGTGGCTGTTAAACTGTATTCTCCAGTTTGGTTTTTTGTGGAATTAATTGTATATCTTTCACAAGCCTCTAGTGAAGAACTTTCTGGATTCTATATATAGTGTCTATACTTGATAATATTTTGATCTATTTTCCATTGTTTTTTTTCAATAGTTGAATTGTCTTCTTTTAACATAAAGATCTAATATGGTCCAAAGGAAGAGAGATTAGTAGTGGGTATTTCTTGTGTAAAGATATTTTTTGTTGTGTTGACATCTGCTTGATCTTTGGTTTTTACTATTGTTTTGAGTTTGTTTTATATATTAGTAAACCATCTTAATATTAGACCCAGGACTGATTTTTTGTTAATTAGAATAATTTGATACCATTCTAATGCTTTGGATCTATCTGCATTAAGGAGTTGCCCTATGAATAGAAGGCTATGCTTTTTTAGATTTTTTCAATGTTCAGTAAAGAATGTTTTACTTATTATATCTTTTAATGAAATATTTATTTCTTTTATTAGAATCAGACTGTTGGTTTTTTGTGACAGGTATGCTGTAAAGCCATGTCTTCTTATAAGTCAGATAATGTCATGTATAAGGTTGTTGCCTAACTTTTTTAACTATTTTGTTTAGAATTCATTTTGCAGGATCTATAGTTTTATTCTTGCTATCTCTCCTGCTTTACTAGCTCAATTGACTCTATTGGTCCAGTTTATAACATGAAGTAATAGTTGTCTATCTTATAGGTATATTGTATTATATTTATGTTTATTGTAGAGAATATTATTGGAAGTCATTCTGATCCGGCCTAGTTTATGTTTGAAGATTGATGTAATGTTGCTTATCAGGAGATTATATAATTTTTCTAATAGGATCATATTATTGTATAGGTATTTAGCACTAGGGATTAAGACATAATTTATGATATATTGTATTTGTTTATCTATAAGGTTTTTTATTTCTATTAATGCTTTGGTCTTTTTAAATTTTTGTTGAATTAGAGTTCTTTAGTAGTCTTTTTTCTCTGAGCTGTTGTACTACACTCCTAGAATTCTGACTGGTGTTCCTTTGAAACAACCCTAGATAGTTTAATTGTTTATTACTATTCCTTGCTTGAAGTTATTCTTTTTGCTATTGATAATATTAGTTGTGATTTTTGTAAATTGATTTTGATATCATTAATGTAATAAAATTTTTCTGCACTTTTATAATTTTCTTATATCCTCTACATTATCTGTAATTCAAGTAGTATCATCCATATAGGTGCTGATTGCAATGTTGACTTTTTTTATTGGCTAGCCTTTTTGAAAATCCCTATATATTTTTGTTGAGATTGTGTAGCTTGTGAAATCTTTGTGCATTTTGGTTGTAAAAGATGCACTAGAAAAGAGGGGATATTATGTTTCCTTAATCAATATCATCTTTAATTTCATATTCTGCATGGGTTCATAACATATCAAACTATATTTTATTTTTAATTAAGTATATTTAGAAGAATGTTGATGATTTGTGAGGAGATCCTGATGCATTTGAGTGCTAAAGTTAATATTCCAAGGTTGACTAAATTGTATGTCTTAAACATATCTTGACTTAGAATCCAGGCTTATTTGTTTGTATCTTTTATATATTCAATAATATTATTTGTGATGTAAATTGGTTTCTGTATGCTGCAATTAGGAAGTGCTATCCAATTTAGTTTTGAGAGAATTTTGTGATTTTTATATAGTGTGCTAGTCTGTCTGTAATAATTTTTGTAAATATCTTTCTTCTTGTGTCCAAAAGAGTAATTGATCTTGTAATGTATAGGTTGTTTTGCCAATCTTTTGATTTTGATATTGGATAAATGGCTCCTTTGCTCCATTCTTTTGGAGTATCACCTTATCTAATAATTCTATTGAAGAGTAATTGAATTTCTTCTATTGCCTTTGCCCTTAGTTTTTTGTAGGCTATATATGAAATCTGATTTCTCTCAGAAGCTAATTTTGCACTTCAGTTTTAAATTGCTTTTTTGATTTTCTCAGTGGATATTTTGGGAAAAACTGGATTGTATTATCTGGAATTGATTTTCTTTTTTGATTCATATTTCACAACCCAGAAGAGAAATTGGAGATTGGCCTAATGTTTTTGACTGGTATCTAATTCTGGAAGTATTGCCTAATTCTGTTTTTAATTTTTTTGAGGTTGATTATGATTGATACTTCCTTATCTTCTGTAATGATCTTATCTAGAATAATTATTTTCCTAAGTTTTTTCATAATACTATTGATTATTGCTTTCTTGTTTATTGCTAGGTATGCTTGTCTGTTTAAAGTTTTCTGTTTGATTGTGAGAGCCTGCTTTCTATGGGTGATTGCTTGGACAATAACTTTGTGTTCTCAAATTATTTTTTGGATATAGTCTAGCTAATACTGTGAGAAGTTATTTGGATACTTCATCTTTAGCTTAATCAGATGTTGTTAAACATTTGAAAACTTTTCCTAAAGTTTTTTTGATAATATGAGAGGTGGCTTGCATGCTTTCTGGGTGACTTTCAATTTGTTATTAAAGAATTGTATCTATATTAGTGAATTTTTGATTATATTTTCCTTTCTTAATATTCTTTTTCTTCTGTATTGTTTTTTTGGGGGATGTGAAGCTTTGCTGCTTTGAGTATATGGTTATATATACTGTAGAATTCTATTACTTGTTTATTAATTTTGATTTTGTGCTTTAATTGTTTAGAGCTCTGTCAACTTCCAGGAAAAATTTTTTCCATTGTTCATTGTTTGCTAGTTACCAGTTGTATCTATAATTTGATTAATGATATGAGGTCTTCTTGTATAAGTTCAGTTGCCATGATTCTATTTTAGTAATAATGGGTTTGTAGTCGCTGGATATCAGTGGATCTAAAGCTTCTCCAATATAGACTTTCCTATTTTGCCATTATATAAGTATGTTCATCCAAATTTGATCAATCCTACTATTGCTATTATTCTAGCTTCAAACATATTTTTTTTTGCTTAAGCTGTAAAGCCTATATATATCCTCTAGGCTATAATCTATAAGTTTTTTTATTTGAGAACTTGTTGGTTTATTGGATATACTTTGTCTATATTCATTGTTTTTATCCAAATCTGTATTGAAGACTATTTAAATCTCATATAACAAGAAAATATCAATTCTTTTAAAGTGCTTCTCATATCCATTGCTTTAGTTTATTGAAAGTGTCTTGCTATACTTTGTCTCTCTTATTTGTATAGAAATAGATATCTATAATCCTGAGTTTTTGTTTTTTGAAAAATACAAAGTCTATGTAGATCAATCTTTCCTTCCAAGTACTGTATTTGTAAATGTTATCTGCTATATCTTTTTTGATTATTATATTTAAATCTTGTCTGATTATTTGTTTCTTATTATGTAACCAAATTATGTGATAGAATGGATGTTTCCAATATTTTGATTGTTGATGGATACTGTTAGTCTCAGTTGTAACTATGATATTTTAGTTCCTTGCTGTATACCAGTTGAACCAGATTTCTCTTTTATATTTGTTTATTAAACCTTGAATGTTGACTATTGTAGTTTGTCATATTGGATGTTAGATATCTTTTTTAGTATATATAATTATTTATTGTTATTGGGATTGTCTTCCTATATAGAATTATTTGAATATAAAGTAGAGTTTAATAAATATTGTTTTTGTGTATTTTTGGATGTCTTATTAAATTATATATTACCATTATTGTCTGCTGGGTCTTCCAGTATAGATAGTTTTAATGTATCACTTATTGATTGTTTCTGGAAGGGGATCAATTCTGAGATTGCATTAAGTGCTTTATGCATATTTTGATCTATTCGGCTAATAAACTTATAAATTTGTTGTTGTTGGACTTGAATATGGAAGTGCTCTTTTGCATTTGATTGAGAAGCAGAGGTTCCATTTTGATTTGATAGGTCTTTTTCTTTATTCTCTATTTCCATGGTATCTGAAAAGTTATCTTCTAGAACTTTTAAGTTGTATATCTTTTCATCCAGGTTACTAATGGTTTCTTTTATCTCTTCAATCTCATTCTTGATTTCTCTGAGAATGGCTATGATATCTGCTAGTGTTGAGTTACTCTCTTGAATCTTATTTGATTTATATTAATCAGATTTGGCAATTGCTATATAGAATTCAAACTTAACTGGATGATATAATAAGTTTTTAGTTTGATTTCTAATTGAAGTGATACATGCAGGTTTAAACTTGTATAGATTTTCAAACTTATTTGCTTATTCCTTGTTATATTCCTTTTATTGTATTCTTTTTTCTTTAATTAAACAACCATTGAATAGATGCTCTGGATTGTTGCAAATTGTGTATAGTTTGGTTTCAATAGATTGCCAGGCATAGTTAAAGTCTTCCTGTTGGAATTATTGTAATATAACTGCTTCTAAGTCTTCCTGGTTGTTAAAACCAAGGAATGTAAATCTTTTTATTTAGTATAACTTCTTAGATCAAAGGCAATAGTATTGGATAAGAGATTGGTAAGTTTTACTGTAGTTTATTCACATGATTTCATTTAATATACATTCTATAGTACATCAAAAACTCTTACCAAGTCAGCTTTGAGAGGCATACTCTATTTGTTAATTAGAACACCTTTGTCCTCTTTTTTTGTGTATATGATCCTTACTATCTATCATATCTACTATATTGGCATGATAATATTGCTAATCACTTCATATTTTATAAATGATTGTTACACTTCTATGAGTTTGGTGTTCAAGGAAATGTCTTATACTCTAATATTGTTTTCTTATTTTAGGATGAGTTTGTGTATTTTATAAGAGTTATGTATTTATTGTCTATATCAGGTAATAGATTGTTGCAAATCTTGATTGCTTCTTGTTTATTACTTAAATTAGCAATGATGTATTCTAACTCTTTTTTTTTCTCATTTTGAATTGTTATAAGTCCTTTTGATAAATTCAAAGTCTTGCTGAGAAAAGTTATTTTCTAAGCTATAATTTTGTCTGGCAAGTTTGTGACAGGGATATTGATCTTGGCTCTCTCTCTGCTATAGCAAATAGTTTTGTCAAAGGGAAGAGGGGTCTTGATTTGATAGTTTGGATATCTGTCTTCTGTTTACCCTTGGTACCAATATATTGCCAATATGATATTGATGCTTGTTGGTCTTATTATATTTTCATCTCCATGTTTAGGTCATCTATATGTGCTTCTTTTTGTGTCTTTCTTGTTAGTTCTAGAATATCACTTCTTGTATTTTTGTATTTGATATTGTTGTAGTATTGCCAGATTGATTTATCATTAGATCTTTAGCAACCTAAAGTTTTCTTCAACTTCTTCATTCCAGTTGATGGTCTGGTTGGTTTCAGTAGGGGGTTTGGATGTTGTAGCCTGTATTGTTAAGTCTTGAGATATATGTTGGTTGTTAGGGTTTTCAAAATAAGTTTCTCTTTGATTGTTCTTTTTGACTTTTCCTTTGTTTATAATATTTTTCTTTACTACTTATATTGTTATTTCTTTGCATACCTTGTTTACATTATCTCTTGTAAAGATGTTCTCATTGTAATTAGGCCTTCACTAGGCCATTTTGCTACAAAGTTTCTTTGAGAAGGCATCTCTTTGGTCAGCTTTTCTTTTTCTTTAAAAATTATTATAAAAGGAAATTTTTTAAAAAAATGGATCTGTGGGTAAGAGTTTTTTTTTTTTGGATATATAGAACTAATAAAATCAATATTTCAAAAAAACTAAATAAAACTTTTCAATTATTTCTAAATAATAAAGCTCTTGGAAAATCATAAATTTGTTATAAAATGCTTAAGAAACTAAGTATTAAAAGTGAAGAATATATCCAAAAGATGCTCAATAAATTTCTAAAAATAGAAGTTACTCTAGATAAATAAAAACAAAGTTACATCTATTTAATTGTTAAGTTTAAATTATAAAAATGTGAATTTTAAAACATAAAACCAATTTTTCTTCTTATGATTATACAAAAATACTTTATAAAAATTCTTATAAATAGACTAGATAGTATTTATAAAATATATAAAATCTTAAAAATTCAAAATATACTAGACTACTTGAAGAAAACATTGTGAAACTAATTCAAGTGCAGAATAATATTTGTAAAGAAGCAAGAGAAAACAAAAAAAAACTATGAATATTCTTTCAATATATAGTTAAGGTATATAATACTATAAGTTTGAATATATTATAGAAAGTAATAAAAAGGGTTAAAATTTTTACAAGCTTTATTAAAATTATAATAAATCTCTTTGAAAACAAGAGTTTAAAATATTATATGAAAATAATTTAACAAAATCAATAATAACTAGGAATAGAATAGATCAATTAATACAATTTTATCTTTTTTTTTTGAAAAATATTCTATAATCCACTACTATATAAAATTCAAATAATAAATATAGAAGCTACAAAATATCTGTCAAATGAAATTCTTAGTTTAAAGATAAAAAATAGCATTAGCTATAATCTAGATATGTAAAAATTGTTTTTATAAATAATACTATTTGAATAGTTTAATCCAAAAAGATATAGAACAGATGTTAAAAACAGTAAGAATATTCTATACAGCCAATAACTCCTGGATAAATAGTAGTAAATCAGTACTTATAATTATCAACATCTCTTATCAATATATTAATAGGATCAAAGTTGGAATTAATAATAAAGAAACCAAAGAATTAGAAAATAATGTATTGGATTTCTAGATAGTTGGATAAAAAATCAGAAAAACTTTATAAAAATAATATATATATATATATAGAAAATAAAATTAATATAATAAAAAGAGTATTAAAAAAAAATAATAAATAAGCAAGTTTTATATATATTAAATAAACAAGTTTGATATATATTAAATAAGATTCCAACTCTTTCTGCTAATCCTCTAACCACACACAAAAAAGACGTTTATAAGAAGTTTTCATACTTCTACAGTTGCTTCCAAAAGTTTGAGTCCACTTACTATGTTTTTATTATAAATTTCAACTTTGGCAATTTTTAAATCCT
>CAJVPT010002854.1:0-16560 GCA_910592055.1 Acaulospora colombiana
TTTATCTTTTACAAAACCCAATTTTTTCGCAATCTCATAAGTGATAATTGGACATTCTGAGCCTGAATCAACTATGCTCTCCACAACTTCATCATTGACGTCAATCAAACATTGTTTAAAGTTTTTTATGGATTCTTCCACTGGGTTGTCATCAATATTATTATTAGCTTCAGTCATTGTAATGTTAAATTATTTATTAATGCATATTAAAAAGTGCAGAATTAAATATTATTATAATAACATAAGCTACCAGGGTAAAACATCACGATGGAAATTATATCTGGTCAATGTGCACGGGGTTATTTTGAGAACTTAAAAGTACTGACCCAAAAAGAAGGTATAGATCATAATAGCAATGCGTTTAAAGCGTTATTCTTCAGAAATCTAATGTCCGATAACAAAAAAGAAGCTATCAGATTCGGGATTGAAAAGCCTATAAATGAAATAGTAGAACACTTGGATAATGTTTCAAATACATTCAATGAATTTAAATCAATTATTGAGCAAACGATCCAAGGTCCAGATTCTGTAAAACTCTTCTATTCGAAACTAAAATGGCATAGTAAACTTATTGGATATAATAATAACGAAGTCTTTATTAAACAGCAATTTCTTCGTGGATTATCACCCGAGAATCAGATAGAAGCTAGAAGATGTGGATTGGAACTTCCATTAGATGAGCTAGTAGAGAAACTGAGTAAAATTGAGAATTTTTTTAAAAAAAAATGGTACAATCAATTATTTACTGCAATAGCGAATTCCCATATTTTACGAATTCGTGCATATGATACATTATATTTTTAGCTAGATTCGGTAATGCATTTGCCGAACCCTTGACAGTAATTATATCGCTAATTGCTTCGGGTGATAAGCGTGTAGCGCCTGATCTTAATCTTCTAATCATTTATATACCACTTACATGATTTTCGCCGACCTGATTCGAATTTTGGGTAATTTATTTTCCTTAATATCAGCATTCTCTTTTCTAAGTTTATCGATTTCGGCTATAAGCCTAAAATTCAATTCCTTCAATGAATCAGCTGTGGATTGTGTGCACTTGCCATTGTTTTATAGTATATATAAAGCAGTTATATTCAAAAGTTTAATCACATTTGGACTTGCTTTGTTATTATTATTATTGGATATAATATTGTATCTTGATTGCAATGTCACGTGTTATGGCTGTTTAAATTTGTGCGTTTTTTTCTTTTACTTTACTACCTTACTCGCGTGTAAAAGTTACTAAAGGTTAGGTATTACTGATATTTCTGTTTTTCCAATGTACACGCGCCACCTTTGTTGCACGGCAACCACCAGACTTTGCCTTGGAGTTCAACACAACAGGGCGGACAACTGGTCAGACAGACAGGATGCTGGAATGTAATCCTTCAGGGTTTACGTGCAAATCTTCCGTGTTCAACACACGTGTAAGAGGAGTGGTTGGCGGAAAGAGTTTACTTTTGGGAGAGTATTGGTCTGTGTTCAGGACATCTGCTTTTCTACCTGATCGTTCAACACGAAAGGGATAGCTAAAGTCATATGTTAAGAGATTGCCTGGAACTTCTATGTATTCAACCACATAGTTGCGACTGAATAACTTGTACCCGGATGGGGCTTACTAGAGTTATTGGCATATGAACTTCATATTACTGTTGATTAATCAAACTTCTTTCTACGAATAATAGATGACCAAGATTGATAAGTTCAAACTGAATGCAAAATTTTGTCGACCACACTCTAGAATAAGTCAATTTTTCACTAAAACATTGTTGACCAAGTGGAATTGTGTTGACTTATTTACAAGATTCGCCTATGAAGAAAATCCTAGCATATCACCAAAACAAGTGTTTGATATGTATAACTATGGTCGGATGCATCAACAATGACGTCGTACAGTATGTTCGCAATATTGTTAATAAACAGAATGTAAGGCATTCTATCATTTGATCTAGTTTCTTCTCATTACAATTCGATTAATTTGCTTTCTAAACGATCTTACCAGAAAGAAAATTGTTTGAAAACCATAGGAGATACCTTAATACATATAAGGAGATTACGAGCAAAAGTAAGAAGGGATCTTTTCAGGCTACACTTGAATCTTTTTTTTACTAACATAAAGTTTTATTTAGGAAAGGATAATTAAAACAAACAAAACGCGAGTTGATTTTCAAACCGCAAAAGAAAATGATCGAATGAATAAAAGATCTGATGTTTACGCTGTAAGTTTCTCTTATTGCTGTTTGTTATTCTTATGTCATAATTTTTAATTCGTCTTTCTATAGGATTTGGACGACGAGATCGATCAAACTCCTTCTGAACTAAAATCGGTAATTTTTGACATAACAGACAACGAAGATGAGTCATATTTAAGTGAGTTGTCCGGTTATTGCGAAGAACAAATAATTGAATTATTTACAGGAGATAATGGCGCGTCAGAATCAAACTAGTTTCTTAATGTAGGTTACAAATAATCGGATTTTTCTGTGCGTCTAAAAAAATTAATGGTTAATTTTGATTTTGTATTTAAGAGATCGGAAGGTGAAAATGTTGATCCTGAAAGACCTCAAGAGAGTGGAAGGTCAGCATATAAAAATAAAAGAAATAGAGAAGAAGAAGAAGACGAGATAGATTACGAGGGATTGTCGTTACTATTTGATGAATCAAACGAAGATTCTATTGTGGAAGTTATTGATGAAAAAACACTTGAGCAAGAGGGCATACTACCACAAGCAAGTGGCATTGAGGTAAACCTTAATGTTAACGGTTGGAAATATATATTCAGTAGGCTCATTATTGTATCCTTATAGGATCAACAAAAAAACCTGGATGTGAGTATCATTGAAGCATTTTGGGAATTTCAAAAGACGATTCCAAAATCTCGTAGGATTTTTACGTAAGTTTTATGCCATCTACCATTGTTTTTAGTAACAGCTTAATTATTAATACTTTTTATTATTTCATCCAATAGACCTGCGTATTGGGGAGTTCTGGACTTAACGAGAGAAAGCTCATATTATTGTAAACACCTCACAGAAAAAGACATAAATCAACTTTCGCAAGATTTTTCCAACAAAATTTCCTGGAAAACAATGCCTCCGGAAAAGCATATTCGAGAATATTTTGATAATAATTGTGAAAAAAATGCAGACAACATTGGAAAACTAGATATACAGTAAATATCCGGTTTATGTATGTATAAGTTTTTACTTTATTTATTATCTGGGCATAATATTCTGACTCTGGGTTGTTGTACAGGAAAAGCGATATATCTAGTTTCCAAGGAATGATGACGGAGGAAGAACTAAAAATGAGTTCAACATTTCCACTATTTAGCGGAGTGTTCAGTTCCAATAGGATTAAAAATGCTTGGTAATCATTTGTTTTTGCCTATTTCAAATACTCGGAACTAATAATAACCGTTCTATATATCCAGGGGGGAAATTTAGGCTTTATCTACAAACTACGCACGCAACGAAAAGAAAAGTCCATTTAAAAAGGCACGAATAGGAAGACGTGTAGATATGAAAAGTACTCTTATCAAAACATCTAATAAATTCGAAATTATTCATGGAGAAGTATCAGGGGGATTGGGTCCGCTTGGAATACCTACTGCTTGTCGTAAAAAACGTTACCTTGACAAGGTAAAGCTCATGGTAATAATGCGAGACAGCATAAACCGACTTCTAAAGGAATGTAAATACGTATCATGTGAGAAACGTACGAATTTAATTATATATGGGTGGCTCCAATTCGGTAAGTTTACCTGCATTATTGACGTAAGTTAGGCTTAATTGCTAATAAATTCCAATTTTATGTATAGGACTAGAACTTAATTTTTATGCCATGGATTGGGCAGGATCCGGGATATACAGATTCGGTTTAGTAGATCGATGCAGATTACCATCAGACGAGGATGAATTTGGAATTCTTGAAGACGCGCACTGCATTCTTAAATTGCTTGAAGTAAGTATTATTCATTACTAATGATATCATAATATATAAATGTATAACTAAACTTGTAGGTCTAAATGTAGAATAAATCACTAAAAAACTCTTTCCGCTGATTCTCCTTTTTTGGTAATTTTCTTGGAAAAAGTGAACCAGTCTAAACACACACACAAGAAAGAAGTACAAAACCTTAGACCAAGCTATTAAACATGCACAACATATTCAACTACATACATAAAATCATCGGGAAATACCAATGATAAAGGTATACATTATTTCACTAATTTTTTATTTCTTTTTCTTAAATTTTTTTGAAGAAAGAAAGAAAAGTTGAAAACTGATTCACAGTCAGAAAAAGGGAGCCAATATCAATTTCACATAGCTTATAGCCAAGCCAGTGCAGGCTAACACCTTTTTTGACATTATAAGGAATTCAAAAAGCAATTAAGTCCACTCAATAAATCACGTCTCTTCAGTTATATTAAGGTCCAGAAGAATATCAAAATTCTCTAAAAACAAGACAGTTTTAATGTACATACTCAAAAACAATATACCTATCCCAAATTTCATCACGCAAATACGAATATGTAAAAGCAAGACAAGAAAACAAGCCCGTATACATATACTTTGTTGTTCAAACAAGTTGATTGACTTTTTACACAAATATGGCAACAACTCTCAAATTAGGATAGGATTACTAACATAAACAAATAAACAATCAAAACAACACACAAGATTTTTTGTATTACTTAAATAGATGCATATAAACAACAACAACAAAAAAGTTTATCTATAGTCTAAATTTAGAATACTGATAAATATAAACAAAAAAAACACATAAAATATTTGACAACTGTCATATGACAAAATAGAATATACAGTATACTCAATACCCACAATATCAATACTATAGATATGGATAAAGCTGAAGCAATCTTACAAATAGTATAAAATAGAGAAGACAGGATATTAGATATTTTAATTAATATAATCTGACAGTATAATGAAAAAGGTAAAATGTGAGCAACACAGCAGCTGCTTCGACAGAAAGAAGAAACAAGCATCAACTATAGATACACACTTTCACCAGAAACATTCACAGTTACAGATAGCATAATTGCCAAAATATTAGAAGTAGATAGAGCAACCTTTTATAAAGAACATATCCTAATACAATACATTATGTATCTCTGACAACAAGATAATGGAAGAGAAGAAGATTTATAACAACAATTTCTAGAAGACAAATATTTAAATATAGTTAAAGAAAATAGTAACAAGGGAAAACAAAATATTTGTTAATCCATAGAAATTATCATGAACTTGGAAAATGAACAAACAGTAGAAATTGAAACAACAACTCATATAAATAAGAAGGAAAATCTAATAATGGAGAAAATTTGTAAGAAGGTACAGGGTTCAAGTATTGCAGAACTCAATACTTACTTCACCAGAAATCATCAAGAAGCGACAATAAACAATTCCTATTACATAACTAAAAAGGAAACTTATAAAATTGGTAATATGATGGCCAATATCCCAGGAGATACTAAAAAAGAAACACTAGCATATATGAATGGTCTGCTAAAACTATCAGCAGGACAAAGAAATCTATTGCATACAGAATTCCTAAATAATAATGAATGGTTGACCTTTTATGTTAATGAAGAAGAAGATCTTCTAAAATATATAGAAGAAATAAACTATAAGGAAGAAAACTTCAACATTTAACAACTAAACTCCAATGGGAAAGAAAAAAATATACAATAAATCAACAAAATGACAGAAAAAAATTCTTTAAGAAGCTGATACCAGAAGAAAGCGAAGAGATCTTCTATATCAGTTTGATAGACATAGATCAAAAAACAACCTAATTTCAACTAAAAGAACATCTTAAGAGATATGGTAAAATTATAAATCTAAATATATATAGCTATCAAAAAGGCAAAATCAGAATGAGAGCTTGTATCAAAAAATATAAATACATTAATACTAACTTGGAAAATATTTGGATGACTTCAATAGGAACACAAATAGTAAGAATAATCTTCACCAAAGCAGAGCTATCAGACAGGGATATCACGAATATCATAATTCAACAAAATATTTATTTTGCAAGACTCTTTAGAACAAACAAAATATACTCAAGCTTGGTAACCAGAGCAGTAGGAGGAACAAAAGCCAAAGCCTGTTATACACTAAGAGATTCTCATATATTGCAAAAATTCAACTTTACAATAGTATATTTTGAAGCAAAGAAGATCTGAACAAAGCATGCAAACAACATGTTTTTCTACCAGAACTATGACTATTATGGAGTGTAAAATACACCAAAGATCACATAATCTCCTTAAGAAATTCAGATATGGAAAAATGAAACAGATCTATTAATATAATACAAGAGCAATCCAGAAAAGAATCATAAAAATTGACAATAATTCAAATTCTGGTCTAAAATCAACTAGCTCAAAAGAATCCACTGATTGAAGAAAATAAAAAAAGAAAAAACATATGGAGCCAAACTCTCAAAAGATTTGTTCCAAGATACCCAGCCACTGGAAACAATAGAATACTATTAAACTTTTAAAAGAAGAGATAGTGAAACAGATATAAAAAAATCTTCAATGGCAATATTAATAGTAAATACAATAGTGTTTAACAAGAATCATTGCAATTGATTCTAGATAATCTAGAAAAACTCAATAATAGAATATATAAACTAGAAAAAGAAAACTATCTATCTTTTAAGATAAAAGGCAGAAGGGAAGAAAACCGCTCCTGAAAGGTACATCAGTTGAAACAACCTATGCAAAAGGCAGTGGGTCCTCCTGTCCTTCCCATAATGCAACTCAAAAAGAGGGTTAGAGAACAAGAATAGAGATAATAAGAATAAAGCAATCGCAATAGGAAGAGTTAAAAACATTTATAGAGAAACAAAAAACAATATTTTTAAATAAAGAGAAAGATAAAAAAGTAGAAACAAAGATAATAATATATATAGTACAGATACCACAGAAAATAGAGTAATTAGAATAGGCTCACACAATGTAAAAGGTATAATTGATATGATAAAACAACAAACCTATTAAAAGAGATAGAAGAACAAGGAATAGGAATAATAGGATTAAGTGAAACAAAACTCACTTCCACCAATAGCAAATAGACCTTCAAGAATCAATTCTTCTACAAACATTTTTTCAGTATAAATGAGGAGACTCCATATAGAGTAGGAGTCAGCTTACTAATAAGAAAAGATCTAGAAAAGAAAATTGCATTGATCAAAAAATGGGAAGAATATATATAATAGCAGCCAACTTTTGGGCAAAACAAAATAAAACCTGTATCATATAGATATATCTACCAAATGACAAGAAAAAAAGTCAAGAAACTAATTTAAGAAAAACTAGAAAAAAAATTTCAGCTAATCATAATGGAAGACTTCAATACAGTATATAATTTTATAGAAGACAGAACATTAATATCCAAGGCAACGTTTAGACTATCATGGAAATCAGAAATTTCACTTTTTACTTTTCTTGAAAATAGAGACTTTATTGATATACAGACAATTTGAGAAGCAAAAAACAAATCACATACTAGACAAAATGCCACAAGTAAAAGTAGAATTAATTATTTGTGAATGTTCTATAGTATGACACAATTTCCAATAATTCTCTTTAAAAATAAGAATATATTAGACATGACAGGAAGTGATCATACAATATTAACAGTTATACTGCAAGATAAGAACCTTTTTTCGAGAAGCAAGATCTATTATCAATCCAATAAGGCTATTAAAATAATAGATATCAAAGGATCTACAGAAGAACAATGGAAAAAGTATTGGAAAAATGTAGATCACAAATTCAAGACAAAATTGATGTCACTACTAGAAAATAAATTCAACAAGATATCAACAAAACTATGAATAAATCAAATATAGAAATTCTTTGAAAACCAGATAACTTCAACAATCTCTTCCAAATTGGCAATAAAAAAAACAAGACCAAACTAGGAAAAGAAGTTTCGACTGAGACCCAAATTTATTAAATATAAAAGAGCCATTAAACTCAATATATTGTTTAAAAAAGTAAAGCTGATCAAAGCATATGAAGACATATAGACTTTCAATATAGTGATATAAGAACATAACAAAAAACACTACTCTAAACTTCAAATTGATAACTTATATTTACAATATAGTATAGAAAACATACCTTGGTCAAAAATTCAAAAAGAAATTCAGGACACAATTGAAGCACTCAAAACAGTTTGCTAAAATGAAGAAAGTAAAAAAACAAAGGAAAGTACACTTTAATGATCTATACAATGAAGAAGTAGATATTCTAGCAAAGAAAGCTTTAATGTTTTCTATAATCGAATGAAAAAATCTTACTTCATCCAAAATTATTATTGAAATCAAATGGTATAAAATAACTTTAGATAATCACATAAGACAGTTTATTAAAAATATGAATAGCAAAGTTATAGCTCATTAATGAACAAAACAAAATAGGATTTTAAACAAATGGAATCAATAGATTCGAGATCAATATTTTACACATGGGATTTGATATAAGAGATAATAAAAAAATAGACACACTTGAGACACCTTCTTTAAAGATTCTTAAGAAAGAAGTTTCTTTATCAAATTAATTAATGAAGAGTTATCAATACTTCTCAAACTGGCCATAAGAAGACCGGATCTATATAAACAAGTAAAGTATATAGTATGCAAATAGCAATCAGAAACAACAGAATACTTACTAGAATATTCAGTATATAAAGTTCAATGGTAAGAAATTTGGAACAAAGGAGCTGAAGGCATTCTAAAAGACTTTTGAAAATCTCTGCATAAGAGAAGAAAAAAAATGTAAGAGAAATAAATAAGGTTTCTAGTTGAAAACAGTAGAATTAGGAAAATTGAACAAATATATATATAACCAGGCTTATATAAGAGACTGTAAAAACAGATCAGAACATACTAAACTTTTAGATATTAAAAATGTCAAACCTAAGATATTGTCAAAAAAAGAATAAGTAAAGAAGCCAGAAAGTAGATAATAAAAATATAGAAGAAGATTTGCAATCAATTCTGAAAGAAAATATAAAATAAAAGGTACTCAAGAATGGTTGAATAGAAACAAGCTCAAGGGATCTATAAAGAAGATAAAATAAGAAGATCAGTCAATCCATTAAATCAAAATAACAAGATCATAACTATGAAAAGATCCTTACAAGAAGAAGAAAACTTGAAGATAAAGATCTAATACAAACCTTTCTAGAAGAAGTAGAATATAAAATAAGATGGTTAGGATTTTAACTTCTGTCAGAACTCATAAGAAGGATCTGCAGTAGTGATCTGCAGATAATGAAATTAGTAGTTGAGAAGTTTTTACTTGAGCTACTAATGGAATGATAAATCACATCCAAAGTTGTACTTAGAGTGGTAATAATTAAGATGAGTGAGCTAATTAGAGATTTAGCCTTAGCAATTCATTTTACATATAAAATATACCAATGTTTAAGAAAATATATATAATTAGCCTAACAGAGGATAAAATATATAGTATATATATATATGTAATAATAATAATATAAATTATATATTGAAAAAAAAAACTCTTTCCACTGATCCATATTTTTTCAAAAAATTTCTTTTTTTGATAATTTTCTTGGAAAACTCATAAAAACTCTTATACACAAGAACAAGCCTCAAAGACATAATCAAACACTTCCAGGTAACAAAATTTACTTTGCAACTATAGAAAAAGAGTTTTGCTCAACTTAAAAGACAAATATTTCTAAATTATTTTTGCTTTTAGATTAGAGAAAAAGCAAAAATAAGCTGATTCACAATAGGATTCTTGAGACCCAACCTTAATTCTACAGAGCTCTTAACCAAGTTAATGCAGGTTAACACCTTTCTAGATACTAAGAAAAGTTTCAGAAGCAATAGATTATATTGATAATCAGCACAACCTCAAGACTAGCTGAAACCCAGGAGAACATTCAAGTCTCTTTGATCAAACAGCTAAAAGATCACAATAATATAACAACCTCAAATCAAGTAATTTATCTTATGTGAACATGAATATATTAACTTTTCACTTACTTGATATGTATCAAAACAAGCTGATCAATTTATCAACAAAATAGTGGAATATGATAGATCAACAAAACTAGAACATATGTGATCAATCAGCATGTATTATTTAAAGCAAGATCAATAGTTAATCACAGCCAGTTATGTATTAATAAACAAATACTAGACATGTAAATACATAGAAGCCATGTATTATGGATTCCCTAATATTAATATAACAATTTCTTGCCATATACAGTATACTAAATGGAAAAATAATATATAACAGTATTTATTTGATCATGTGATTAAAATGATACTCATATAATCTATGCTAAGCTTCAACCTTTTGATTACAGTTGAGAATGCATTTTCTCAAAAGTTGTTGAAGAATATCGTAATTAATGAGGATCCCTATCACTTTTAAAACCCTTTCACTATTATAAGGCAAAAAGATTATTGATGAATCTAATCTTTTTGATAATGGAAGATGTACACTATTAAAATTCCTTTAACTAAGCATATTTACTGAAAGATATCATACTGAAACAATATGATTCAGTTCCTACTAGGTTATATAAGAACATGGGTCCATTATAAGTCACCTTTTTACTGCAGGTGAATAAAAAACCACTTCCTAAAGAAGGTTAGAACCAAGTATATCCTGAAAGTAAATGTTCCCACTAGATTATAAGTCTCCTTAGATGATACATAAGAAGAAAATTAAGATAAAAATAAATAAGTTTCTCAGATAGTTAGAAAAAGAAAGGATATCTCAATCAGGTATTTCTTATTGAAAAGAAGTCTTGAAAAACAGGTCTTTGAAGAAAGCAAAAAAAAATTTTTTAATTCTTATCTTTTCATTTTTTTATTATCTATTTAGATATTCCCTTTTCCTTTTTTTCAACCCATCCTTTTGTAGTTTTCTATATTCCAGTGGGTTGATCTGATATACAATGATGACAACCTATTAACAATAATGCAGTAGACTAGAAGGGTTTTCACCCAAAGACACTGTGGAGCAAAATATTATTCCTAAGTCTAAACTTAAAGACTTTTATATTTATGATGAGTTAGTTAGATTAGAATAATAGTTTAGCTATAGTATGTATTGTGTTGCTCAAATAAAAATATACTTATGTTTTCAATTGATTAATAAACTGACAATTTAGCCTGTTACAGGTACTTAAAAAAAAGATACTTATATAATAACAACACATATTAATTTTTTTTACCATATAACCAATATGTCAATAAAAGAACAAATAATAATCAGGATCTTAAAGAAAAGAAAAAAGAAGCTATTGAAGGTATTGGGAAAGATAGCTTCTTATCAAGATCCTCAGCAAGTACTTTGAGAAACAAAAATGATATAGCATAATTTGAGACCAACAGTAATCAATTAACTCCACATTCCTACTGAGTCAATATATGTTTCCTCAATACTAGATAATATTATTGCCAATTTATTGAGAATAGATCTATTGGTGCTGGCAAAAAAAATATATTATGGCAATAATTCTTACTCTTCAGAAAAGGGACAAGATAAAAAAGAAGATTTGAAAATATCTATAGTAAAAGAAAAGATGTATAATATATTGACAAGCAAGTCAATAATACAGGTACCAAGCTCTGATAAAGTTGAAGTTACTATAATGAAAAGAATCTCATTAGAAGTTCAACCAACTTTTACGGAACTTGAAGAAGCATATTTTATTAAGGAAGTTATAATGTAGGATAAAGCAGTAGTAAAACAAATAGAAATAAAAGTGTTAAAAGAAATAGTATAAGAAAGCTATATTTTCAGATAGCATGTTTTATAATACAAGAAACAAGGTTCAGAGACAACTGTAAATACATTTTATAAAACAATAGGGATTAATCAAGGTGGAAGTACTCCAAGCCCTATTTTTAGAAGAAAATAAGGAAGAGGAAATTACATATCTCAAAGGAGCTCTAAAAATACCTAAAAGAATAAATCCCTTCAAAATAGAATTTATTCATAACAACTATTGAATTATGTTTGGCTTTAATAAAGAAGAAAATGTAACAAGATGTCTGAAAGCCATTAACAAAAAAGAAACTGAGAACTTTATATTTAGAAAAATGGACAAAGATATAAGTATATGACCAGTCTTTCAAATATATGCTTAGAACAAAAAGTTTTTTAAGCTAGAAAGCTTTTCATCAGTCAAAAATAGATTAAAATATATTATATTGATAGATACAAATCACAAGTTTGGCAAATATATAATTAGACAAACAATAGAAGAATTTGGAGAAATTATCAATATTTCCAAATATAGAATATCTTTTCATCAAAAATAGTTCAGAATTCACTTTTATGCTTATTGAGAATATATCAACTTGGATAAGAAATTGATAATCAAGATAAAATCTAATCCAGTATGGTCTGTGATAGCTCACAAGGGACAAGATAATCAAGAAATTACTTAGATTTTAAAAGAGAGAAAGAGATACTCCTTAAGATTTTATGGAGTTGATGGATTATTTACAAAATTTATAGAGAAAGCCTTAAACTATATGAAGACTAAGGCCTTTTATATACCAAAAAACAAAATCACCTTGGTATTAGAAAACTATGTAGTAATGTATTTTGAAAATAAAAAAGATTTAAAGGAGGCGCTTCAGCATCAAATAAAAATTGACAATCAAGGGCTAGAATGAAGTGCAAAGAATTATAATTATCATAGGATGTCAGTCAATCTGATCAGGTTAGACAATGCATATATAATGATTAAAGAAGCAAGAGAGCAAGATTACAAAAGCCAAGATAGAGCAAGTAAAGATATAGAAAATAATAAGGATATTATGGTAATTGAAAAAGAAGTTACACCAGTAGCAAGACTCAAAAGCAACAATAGTCAGTCAGAAAATAGGAGAAATACAACAAGGTTTATATTACCAATAACTGATAGCAATAGGGAGTCATTAGGAAGGCAAAAACACCTAAAAGCAAATCAAGTTCAATACTAGACTTTATAATATTTCTCAAAAACAGATAATGAAACTTTGAATATTAGATGATATTAAAGACAAACAACAAGACAGAAAACAAGAAGTCTAAGATCAACTGCAAAACAAAAGTTAGAAGTAGCCCAACTGAGTAAAATATTAAAGAAGCTTAGCAAATAACTAAACAAACTAGAGAAAGTCTTATTGAAAAGGAGGGCCAATCACTTCTAAAAAGAGTGTACAGTCCAACTATAGAAAGAAAAGGAATATCAACCTGCCATTCTCAAGTCAAAAATATAAAACAAGGATAAAGCATAACAAATAGAGAAAAACAATAGTAGGTAGTAACAAAGTGATCAAGATCTTGATATTTTTCTGCAAATAAAAAAAGATAAATTTCTAGATTGAAATAGAGAGAACTAATAGGTAAAAGAAACAAAAGATGAATATATACTGTATATAGAAAAGAATAATTAGAATATAAACATACAATATTAGAAATATTACTAATAGTACAAACCAGTATAATCTTATAAAAGAAATGCAGGAACAAGGCATTGAAATAATTGGACTATGTGAAACAAAACTAACCAATACAAAGGCAAAATGGATCAAATGATCTTTAAGAATTTTTATAGTATCAATAAAGACACTCCATATGGTGCAGGGTTAGTTTCTTGATAAGAAAATATTTGAAAAGAAAAGTAGCTTTGATAAAAGAGGCAGAAGGATATATTATAGCAGTTAATATATTCATAAAACAAAATAAGATGTGTATTATCCAAATTTATATTTCTTCAAACAAATGGTGAAATATAAAGGTACAGAAAAGAATACAAAGCTTTATTAAAGAAAAGAATAGACAAGACTTTCACATAATAGTAATGGGATACTTTAATACTATATACAACTTTGCAGAAGACAGGGCATCAACATTTAGAACTAAATTTAAATCATCTTGGTGCTCAAAAATACTATTGTTTAACTTTTTAGATTAATAGTTTTTCCTTAATGTACAAGCATATGGGAAGGAAAACATAAAACTTCAATAAGATGGGATTCTACTATCAATAATCAGATTAATTATATATGGATATCTCAAAGCCTTACAAACTATTCAATACTCAGATTCAACAATCAAAATATAGAAAAAACAATAAAAAGTGATTATACAATACTAGTGCTGACAATACATAATATCAATCTCTTTATAAAAGATATTAAAAACAAGTCTCACATAAAGAGTATACAAAGAATTAATATAAAGAGATCAATATCTGAGCAGTGAATAACATTCAGTAAAGTTTGAATCATAAATTCAGAATAACAATAGATCCATTGTTTAAAAAAGAATCTAAAAAAGGTAAAAAAAAGCTCAAGCAAACAAGATCTGGGAAATATTCGAAAAACAAATATGCAGGGTAGCACATAATAAGCTTGTGACCAAAAAGTTATCTGCTTCCCAGGAAAAATATCATAGGCATAGGCCAGAATTTATCAAATATCAGAGAGCCCTTCAGCTAGTCGCACTCTTTAAGAAGACAAAAAGTACACATGATCCAATCAAATTGCAAGTCTTTAGTATAGCAATTAGAAAATATAATACTATTTTCAGTCCTAATTATTAAATTGAAAACTATTGCATTCAATATAGTATTTTTCAAATTCTATGGAAAATATTAAAAAAAGATATATAGGATGTAATAGAAGGCCTAAAAGTTGCTTGTCAGAATATAGAGACAAAAAAAAACAAGAGATGTTATCAAAAGAGCCTTGAAATAGAGATATTATAACTTACATAGTAATCAAAGAAGAACAGTAAACTCTTTGACTGATAGAAAGTGAATTAAAATAATACTGGATAAGATCAAGGTTAAAGATGAAGAAAAGAAATATATAACTATCAAGAAGGGAGAAATTGAAAAAGAAATAAGGAGATATTATTATAAGGCATTCAAAAAATGAAACACTAATTTTGACAACCTTACTGAAAATTGAAAAGAAGAATACAATCCTAAAGGCTATATTAAAAAAAGATAATACAAAGACCTATTGAAACCAATTTTACAAGAAGAATTATATAAAACATTTCAAGAACTTCTCAATAATAAAGTTCTAGGAAGATCGCAAAACAGCTATGAAATGTTAAAAAGATTGAATCAAAAAGGAAAAGAATATCTTAAAAAGAAACTTATTTGCTTTTTAAGATGAAAAATTACTCCAATAGAATAGAAGCAAAGCCATATATAACCTATAACAAAGTCAAAATCATGAAAATGTGAACTTCTCAATATCAAACTGATAGTGTTACTAGAGATCACACAAAAATGCTTCACTAAGATCCTTCAAACAGATTGGAAAATATTTACAAGATCAATAATATCCTGAGAAGACCTAATTATGTAGGATTACCAGGAGAAAGTATAGTAAAACTAATTCAAATTCTCAATAACATTTGTAAAGAAACAAGAGAAAATAAAAAGGAGTTATGAATAAGATGAGTTCTTAAAGAGAGGGATAAGGACAAAATTCAAATGTCCCTTATTAGGAAACATTAAAATTTTTAAATTAATAACTATTGTCAATCTATCCAATAATCTCTAAATAAAATAGATAGATAGGACAACTATAGCAATAATCTACTTTAAGTTGAGAGAAAATATCTCGATTATAATATACTAAAGTTGATAATTCAAGAATAGTAGAGATTACACAAACACATTGAAAGAGGCTTTGAATAATTTGATTTAATTAAAAGGTTTATTAGATATATATAATGTCAAGAATAAGAAAATTCAATAAGTAAAACCTTGGGTCAACTGCTTTGGACAGTTGGCTTTTATATATATAATTGAATATTAATTATTTGATAACGAAAGTGATTAAAGTGATCAAATCTGTCAGATTTGTCAAATCAGACCAATATGCTAGATCTGCTCACTTGGGTAATCTGTTAGCTAAATATAGATAAAATATGATAATTGAATAAAGGAATTAAATAATGTGTGCTATGTAAATCAATATTTTGCCCTAATAATTGAATCTATCCTATAAACTAATAAAACATACCTTGCATCACATGTGTTATATAATCTAAAAATAAAAAAAAATAATAGAATAGACAAGAACTATAGATAATAATCAAAGAAAATATAACCAATAATTAAGGCTAACATTTCCTTCCTACTTAAGCGATGAGTTTCACGAATCAAGAATTTACAAAAAGTTGATATTCACAGAACTTAAACTTGATAATTATAGTCAAAGTTATATGCCTTGTTTGCCAAATTTTCTCAATTCCAGATCTTTTAAAAAGACCATAGATGTGGTGGCATCCAATAAGATGAATTTAATCAGATATTTGTTCATATAAGATTGTTGAGCTTGGTTAATAACTCCTTTCAATAATTCCTTCAGATAGTATATATAGATCAAGCATATATTTATATTGTGATAAAAATAGCATCTACTACTATTGGATAGTTATTTTTAGTCATGATCTTTATTCTATTTCCATTTTTATCTATTTATTTATAATTATTTCTTTGATA
>CAJVPT010002855.1:0-16558 GCA_910592055.1 Acaulospora colombiana
TTTAATGTAAAGTATACATATGTTTAATAAAGCACACATACCTAGCCTGACAGAGGGTTTAAAAAAAAAAAAAAAAACAAACAACTATTAAAATTATTAAAATTTTACTTTATAAAATATTAATCAATTTTTTTTTTATTTGACAAATAAATAACTATAGTTACATAGGAAGTGAAAAACTTTTTTTTTTTATAAAAATTTTAACGCTATAAATAATTATTCTTAAACTAAAATATATACAACGCATACATACAATATGATTATAAAATGTATCCATGATGGTCAACTGTTCAAGCGCAGATAAGATATTAAAAAAGAAAATTAGGTAGATCTGTTTGCCATATAAGTTAATCCTGAGAGGAGGGTTGTTCGACCATTGGTTTTTCTGATGCATCTAATTCCACATCTAGGATAAATTCTTTTTTGATAGATTCGGTTTTACTTTTAGGTTCTTTCATAACTGTCAAAATGGACATTCTTTTAGTGCCATTCGAATCTAATTTAGATTCTTCCTCAACCGGTATTATCAGAAGACTTTGTCTCTTATTTAAGTTAGTTTCATGTGTTATTTCGTCTGATTTTTCCGAATCAGCTATAACAGAGTTGTTGACAAAGTCTTTATTCGGCTGGCTCTCTTTGTAAACCTGCACTAATGGAAGATCGAATTCAGCCTCAAAAGGATACTCTTGCGATGACCCAGCTAAATTTTCGCCTGATTCTTTCGCATCAGTCAAAGCCATTTCTTTGGCTACAAAATCATTTAACTGGTCTTCTTGAACTTGCACCGAAGGAATATCCACATTTACAAGCTCGACAGATTTTTTCATGACATTATTTAATATTGTTTCTCTTTCATCATCATCTAGATGACTTTGTTTCTGTGTTGATGGGAGATCTGATTCCGGGAGTGAATTAATTTTAATCAATGATTCGGAGGATTCTCTTATCACATCAGTCAAAAATGCTTCCCTTTTATCATCATCATTTAACCAACTCTTTTGAACATCTGTTATGGACAATTCTAGACTCAGGTTAATTTCCGTTTTCGAATTGGGCTCTTTCGGCAATTCAGTCGATTTTTCCCCTGATTCTTCTAAAGCAGCCGTCAAAGTTGGTTTGATTGTATCGTCTTTCAGCTGATCACTCTGAGGTTGGATTAGCAAACTATTTGATCCCTCTGGGACATTTCTCAAAACTATTTTATCGTTTAATTGACTTTCTTCCTGAATTTGTGTTGACAGAGAGTTTAATTCTTGGTGGTGTAGGCTAACCTCAGTTTCCGAAAGCTGTTCTTTTGATCCCTCCATGACGTCCCTTAAATCTTTTTCATCATTTGGCCAATCATCCTCTTGAAATTGTATCGACGAAAGCTGTTGTAAATTAATTTCGGTCTCAAAAAGGTGGTCGTGAGACAGCTCATCATTTTCGTTGTCTGACTGACTTTCACCTTGAATTTGTATTAATGGAAGATCCGATCTCTGGTGTAAACTATCCTCAGTATCCAAGGGATGTTCTTGCAGTTGAGATGATTCTTCATCGGATTCTTCCGTGACGTCTGTCAGCACTACTTCTCTTAATTGATTTTCTCCGTGAACATGTATCGATGGAATCTGTTGTGAATTAATTTCGGTCTCTGAAAAGTGCTCTTCCTCATGATCCTCAAGAATTTGATCGACCGGTTCTTCTGATAAACCTTTTCCAACTGCTTCTTCAAAATTCTCCCCGTAAATGGGTTCCGGAGAGGGCCAGGGAGCATAATTCTCCGAAGTCGCAGACCGATTATCAAATGAAGAAGCGTCATCCATTGAATTGTTATTTTCTTGAGGTCCGTCAGCTTCACCCTCTGGTTCACTAACTTCAATATCTGGATCCAAAAGCTCCTCCTGATATTCAATATCTGAGGCTTCATCTTCGGTGTTGAAGAACCAATGATATTGAAGAATCAAGCATTTGACAATGTTTGAGTGATGACCAATATTCCTCATCGAATCATTGTCATCCCGTGATTTCAGCAGGTTGGGGCCAAAGACAATAGCCAAATTTTCAGCGTACATGTGATTAATTTCCTCATAATCGGTAACTCTGTAATCGAGGGTCGGAGAAAATGAATATTATATGATAAACAAATGAATGAGGTAAATTAAATAAATGAAAAAGACAAACGTACTTTTCCAAATGCTCGATTAATCTTTTCAGCAATATGTAATTCTGTATGGGCAACTTGTGAAGAACGTCCTTGATGGCAAGAAACCGTTCATCTCTATCTTTTATACCTTTAGCAGGACGAGTGGATAACGGTTAAAAGGAATTTTAAATGCAAAAAAAAATTTCTGGAGACAAGCTTACTCGCAGCATTGATGAACTCATCGTACAGCCCAAACGTGGTTACGGGCTCTGGAAGAGAACGGAAAAAGAGTTTGAGAGCACTAGATACAATGTTTATATCGCCGTATTCATCTCCACTCAAATCAACAGCATCAGCGTCTACAGAATTCATAAGTTCGAATAACAATTTAAAATCGAAAGCGAGAAATCGGTTGACTCACGGAAACAAAAAAACTGGCAATATTTACTCTTATTAAATGCGGCCCTAAGCTTATTTATCGCAACTGCGGAGCCGGAAACTCTGTAAATTCCAACTTCTTCTAAACCTTAATTAAGGAGTCATTATTGATTTTTAGTGTTGAATAAAGAAAAGATAAAGATAAAAAATTTTGTACACAAACCTCTTTTTTCAATTTCTGTTATACATTTTTCAACTAACACAGGAATTTTACCGCCCGCCATTAACGTTGAGAGATCCCTACCATATACTAAAAAGATGAGGTTTGTAAGATTTACGAAGGCAACCGTGCGCCGTAAGACAGATCAAAAACGATTCAAAAAAACCGAAAACTTAAATTAACCAACATATACCAGAATTACGAGTCTTTGTCGTTTTTTCCAAAACCTCTTCTTCCTTAGGATTAATGTGTTGTTCAGTTTTAAATATTGTCATCCTTTTCACTGCACCCTCTTTGGCAACCTCATCGATAACACGCATCCAATCATTCATGTTCTCATAGTCTAACGCTTGAAACAAATACTGACCGCCACCTTCCTCGCTAGTGATTCGAAAAACAAAATCAAGAGATACACTATAGTCAACGGAAGTCTTGCAATCGATCAAATTTATGACGAGAACAGGTTTAGAATTTGGAGTATGTGTCTTTGAAGATAAATTTCGTGCCGAGTTTGAATTTCCAGAATTATGCATCCACGTGCCTGCAAAAGCCACGGAGATTGGGCGCACAGCGTGCTTTATAAAGGTCTCAACCCTTGATTTATTTCTCGGCCGATGACTTGTTCGATACCGTTTCTCGAGAAGTTTTGCTTGCTCGTTTTGCTTCTTTTGCAATTTATGCTGAGATTCACGAAATTCCTTCTTCAAACGATCCCTTTCTTTTTGGTCGCGTCTTATCTTCTCTTGCTGTTCGGCAACATGTTTGCTAAAAGGTCGTAGAAATTTCGTTTGCCTGGGTGGTGGGCTAACCATTCGTAATGAATTGTTTTCTCGTAGGGCGGTCTCTTTGAAGTTACGCAAGTCATTCTTCGAATTACCCGAATGCAAGTTCATGGTAGTCAAGTAACGAACGTCTACGGTTGGTTTTCGATCTTGGACTTGTTCGGTCAATTCACATTGCATTCGAACAAATATTTGTATCAGGTTGTACACGTAACGGCGCTTGTCGTAATTTATTAGTTTTTCGGATTCAAATGACATATCCGGAATATTGCAACAAATTTCCAACATTCTCTCAAACAGCCATCCGATGCATGGTACCATGGCTAAGTTCGAGTTATCAGGATGGGCTTTGGTTAAACCATTTTGTAATAAGGAATCAAGAGACTCCACGCTACCATTACGGCTCATGGCAACCTCCGACCAGGCTCTAGCAAATAATCTACTTTCGGGACTTATTAAGGCACTGACTATTGCACTTTCTACAAATGAGGGGACACTTCTCTTTATTTCAGAATCACGTCTCGCAACTTCCTTGGGATAAACCTCCAATCTAACCATTCGTTTTCTGCTCAGCAAAATCATGTCAAGAAAAACATTCATCTTGCCAACTCGTGATTCTATTTCAATGGAAGGTAACGAAATCTCTTGAATCACCCATTTGCGTATGGCGTCGTGAATACGGCAAAGGGCCTGGATTGAACGCGGAAGAGAGCGAAGAACATTTTCCTCAGAGTTTCCGGCTCGTTCGGTAGTGTGCAACGTGGTGAATATGTCGGTAATAATTACTTCATCGTCATTGGCGTAACCCGTTTGTTTTTTCGGATACCATCCCAAAACGCTAGTCGATTGTGTTTCCAAAACCTCAAAGGCAAGAAACCAGTCTTGCGGAGTAACCGCTTCGAAAAGCTCGAGAACAACAAGATCGATGCCATCTAAAAGAGCCGGAGCATCATGAATACCTGAAGATGGGTCCACTATCCCGTCATCCTTTCTTTCCTTTTTACCCGAAGATGGTAGCGATAATTCGTTCATGGCCTTGTCAACCAGATTTGCCATCTTCTCGTTTTGCACGTCATAGGCAGGCTCGAGGCTCTTGGTCATTGCCAAGCGCCTCGTAGAAATCACCAACTCTCTCGCCCCTTCAACCAAAGGTAATAAAAGTCTGTCAGACACCTTGCTAATCCAAGATTCTATTTCCGATTTTGCTTCGTTAAGAAAATGCAACAGATGATTTTTTAAACTCAAATCATCCAGAAAATCATGGAAAAATTCTTCAATCCAATATCGGAACACAGATAAAACTCTTGACCAAATCGACATCAAAATTTTCAAGTCATAAATCACATCATCCTTGGATTCTTTTCCGAGATCATCGTGGGATGTCGAGGATGTGTTAGATTCCAACCGATTCTGAGAAGCCACCGAATTCTTGGATATTTTTTTAGCGTCGACGAAATGTCTCTTTAAAATGTCGAACAATAAGTTTGGACTACAGAAACTACGATATGTACTAAAGAATGTCGCCATGTATTCTCCCGAGTTGATCCCAAGTTGGCATTGTTTTCCAATATTCAACGGAGGCTCACTATTATCATCCACCACACTCGCACTGTACGCCGCAACGCCGTTAACCAAGACATCCACCAAACGTTCCAGGGTCCCCGCCTTGACGACCACCATCAGGGCGTCATGCTCCGCCGCGCGCTGCGGATGGAGGGAGGTGCCATATGAAGAATTTCTCCTAGACGCAGTTCCTGACGATGACTCCACAATGCTAGCAGGCCTTGAACCAGTGGCATCCACAACAGATTTGAACACCAACTCCCCATCTTTAACAAACATGAGCATCTCCCCAACGCCAGCAATATCTTTCATACACCTCAACAACGAATTGTAACCGCCTCTGCGTTGCACAAGGCCGCCTAACCAATTCCGTGTCACCAGATCCAAACCCGTATTCCATGTGGTTGAGGTCAGTGGACCTATTTTTGATGGTGGGAACGACAAAGTTCTTTTCCTTACACCCCCCTGAAGCTGATCGGTTGAACTCACGCCGGAATGCATTCTTGTGGGCGATAACGAGCCTACATCTGATTTTGGTGAAATAATTCGTTTGTTAGCTGCAAGTTTGTACCCCTTTTTTTTTTTTTCAGCACAACCGTTTCAGTAACCCTCCCCATCTTACCTAATGTACCGCTTGCGCTCAAGAACGCTTGTTTTTCGAACAATCGGTTGGATGGTATGACCTCGGTAAATACTAACGGGATGTAGGCGGAGTGCGTCTTCCGTTGACGGGCGTGATGTTCCAAGTATTGACCATGGAGGCGAGGTTCACACATCAAAGAGGAATCGAACAACTGCCACGCATCCAGCGTCGAAGAAGCCGGAATGGAATTTAAATTGTTAAAGTATTTTTGTAGAAGAGTTGACGGAGAGAAAGGGCATAGCGAGATATCATAATCCATGTAATCCCCGGACGGATCCCATTGATCAAGTGACGAAATGATGACATCATACATTTTCCAATATTTTTCGAAATTTATCACGCCCATTCCCGAGAGACTGTTGTTTCTTGAGCCAACACGGTTCGTTTCCCCAATATTCCGGTCAATCACCGAAGGAGTTGTCGAATTCAAATGTTCTAGTGCAAGAGTGATAAATCCGAAATAAGGAATCGGCTTTGTCTTACTTTTTTCCTTTTTATCGTGTATGACTAATTGCAATGGGCTTCCGTCATCTGGATCTATCTCTCCGTACAGACCGCCTAATGATGATAAAAATGGAACCCAATCATTCATGACGACACCTCTCCATTGTTCACCAACCCTCCTCCATGTTTCCTTCAAGCGCACGATTCCGGGCGAACAAATAGCCGAGGCAACCGCCATCCAGCTCGCCATGTCGCCCAAAGCTTTGCATGCGATCCCGGTCTGTATCCAATGTGTCAGCAGTAATGGTCGTCGACTGGTGTATGCCGATTGTTGAGACGCGATTAATACATGATGATATATCAATCGGGTAATGAAGTGAGGCGCGACAGGAGTGAAATTTAATGGGCACTCTCTTGTAGCCGAGTCCGAACGATTCTTGGATGGAACAAAAATTTTCAGATCCTGCCTTGGGTTCGTTTTCTTGAGTTGCAACAGATGGTACAAATAGAGCTGTTGCGCCAACTCCTCGGGTGTCATCTTTAGGAATAATGCAGGGGTTAAGCCTGTGACGAGTAAATTCGAGAGGTCCAAGGAGAGTGGTGAAGAGGTGGGAAGATGATTCGGGAATGATTTCACCAAGACTTCCTCTTCGTTTTCATTCATCAATCTATCGCGAGTGTCTTGCACCAATTTTTTTAAATCCTCGGCATCGGTGACACTTTCGTTGCTCACCCTTTCTTCTATAATTTCCAGCATGCCCTTCCAGACATCCTCACGTAGCAAATCGCGCCCATAACTTTGACACCAGGTGGTGAGTATAAATATCAACCTCTTGATTATTTGATTGTTCGGTGAATTCTCATTGTCATCCTTCCGCATACCAGTGCATCTTTTCAATTCGCGAAAGATGTGACTGGGTTCGGCGAATAATTGGTAGGTGAGGAGGAAGACGTGAAGAAGCGCGTCATCATTGTGAACTCCTTTTTGCGTCTCGAACATGAGTTCATGGATTAACGAGTCGATAGAACCTCCACGAATCAATCGTTGAGACGTCGATGATATCACCAAAGGGTCATCTGATTTTGAAATGTCCTCTTCCTCGGTCGATTCATCCATCACATCCGATTCCTTGATAACTAATTCCGGATGCCTGCCGACACCCCAATACGCTCTCACCCTCCTTGCCGTGGTGGTCGTACCGTCACTCTTTTCCCCACCGACGGTCCCCGTCAACTCCGGAAATCCATTGAGACCACCACGGTATCCGTTTTGTTCGTAAAATTCAGCTTCTTCGGTTGATTCCTTTGTCGACGATTCAATCACAGGCAATCTTATCATCTTCCTTAGACTTGCCTTCTTGGCATCCCACAACTTTGCGACCCACAATGATCTCGCCTCGTTGTTCGGCGCGACGAAGACACGACAACTGTCTTTCTCACGACTATCAACTATGTTAAGGTAAAGGATGGCACCGGAAGACGAAGAAACATTGGCAATTGCTGACACAGATGATGAACCGGATCGAAGTGAGGCGGTATCATCGTTTCGTCTGCTCGCGGTAAAAAGCGATGGTTGAGAAGATGGTGCTATGTAAGGAGAATGACTAGTAGGCAGATTTGGGTCTGGGATTACATCGATATTATGGATAGAATATAATGCATCTAGTTTCCATTTGGTATAGTAACCCTTACCCTTGTTTGTAGTGAATCCGTCGGTTTCAGGTATTCCGCGGGCACTACCAACCGATTTTGTATCCCAGTCTTGACCATTTATGTCATTGACGTTGGTAGACGGATGATTTCCACCACCAAATCCAATAGCATCTATTATTGGTCGTAGATTTGCAGCCGTGTATCTGACCCATTTGCGTTTACATATGACCACATTGTCCTCAAATATGAGCAGACACACGTGTTTTTTAAACCTCATAGCCGGAGTGCGATCCACCTCATAACAAGTTTCACCATAATAATACTTGGAAATCAATGGTGGACTGAATTCAATTTCAGCGTTCGTCGAACCACCTTCGAAAATCAATTTACTAGCGCCAGATTCAAAGTTTGATGGATTAAGTTGCATTCCGCGTTCGTTAATGGGTGAAAGGGTTGAGGCCATATCTTTGCCCATGTTTAGATCTTTGTTGTTCGGAAAAAAGGTTTTCAACACCGCCTCGGAAGGCGGCTTATAAAAGTACAATTTTGAACCCTTTAGTATCACACGGTACACCTTCCAACCGCGTGAGGTGGACACTGACTTAACATCGAAATCGGTTCTCTTGTTCAAATATCCTTCCTTAATAATTGGAACGTTCGATATTGACGAGGATCTTTCAATAGATTTGTTTTGATCTTTTCGCGCGGAACCACCACTTGCGTTCGCGCGCCGAGAGTTAACTGCATTGGAATTAGTATTATAATTGTGCAAAACGCGTTCATCAATTCGGCTTGGTTCCGAGGGGCGTCGTTGGTGTTCGGGACGAGGATTTAAGGCTACCTCGTTTAAAGATTTGGAAACACGTTTTTGAGTGTAAGGTGATAAAGTTGAAGCGGTACTCGCGGAGGACTCGGGTATGGGTTTCTGAGGAGAGTCATTTTTCTTTTGTTTCTTGGGTGCTATAAGTTTTGCTGTCTGAATAATCGCTCTCGTCGCAAGAAAAGTGAAATTAGCTCGACTATTGACCGCAACAGTTAAATCTCTGGACCTTGCTGTTAACTCGCTATTGTTCCCAGAGTTGACCTGCGAGTCGTTGTTTTTCTTCGATTTTTTACTAAACATTATAAATTTCTTTCAATTCTTTCGAAGTTCAAGGGGCTTAAATAAAATTCCTGAAAGTTATAATGAATCTTAAATATGAAGGTCGAGATCTATGAACAGGTGAGATATAAATAAGGAGGGGGGAATTTTCTAATTTTTAACCTTTATTCTGTTCATTACACACTGCCACCGTTATTAATTTAGGTGTATTGTTTTTTTTCGAGATGGAGGGAAAGAGGGAAATTAAAATGTGGAGTATGATAAACACTGCGATGACCTTAGAAAGTTATTGGTAACAAGTACGGACACGAGCATCATGCGGCTAAGTTTAAAATAATAATAGAATTGAGTAACGAGTACAAAATTAATTGGCATTTTACAATGTGCAACAAATTATAACGCTGCTGCAGAAATGTGGTACGAACCAAAATATTTGACCGTGTTACGTTGGAAGGGAGAGTGCAACAAAATTTTACGTGTTAAAAACTTATACAGAAAATTCCATGAAAATCCAGTTTATCTTGTATTGATTTGATTTCCAAGGCCGGTTTATACATGATAGCCGGTTTATACGTGACAGCCGGTTTGTCCACGACCAAAGTCATCTCGCACTGTCATTCACCGTATTTGAGATTTTTTTTTTTTTTTTTTTTTTTTTTTTTGAATCAAAATAATTAACGAATATACAAAGGAAGTATAATGCGGTGAATTTATTATATCCACCACAACTAAATAGAGTTAACGTTCTGCAGTAACATTGTAAGGTATATTAGGGTAATGCGAATCTATTACAAATTTCGTCACTCCGATCTCTTACACCGATGGTTAAAAGCAAAGGTTGTTTTCTCGTATCACAAGAAGGTTAAACAATAATGTGATTTATTATATCTATTATGCATTTAATTACTGTGGTAATTCGAACCCTAAAGACGCTACATACGTACGTGAGTTTTTATATCCAATGATATATATATATACAGTATATATACTATACATTTTTTTTTTTTTTTTTTGAAAGATGCAGGATTTCCTGAAGGTCATCCATCATCATCTGAAAAAAGCCACCCTGCGATCAAATCCAAATTTGGAAAACCCTTTTTTAACAATGTCTTTGTACATTTCCATTTTCAAATACAATGATCAGTGTGTCCAATGATCTTGGCACTTTAATGAAAGTCGTTAAATATGGAAATTTTTTATATTCGGGCCAATCAACGATTGTCATTAAATGTCAAATGATCCATCCCCTCTCATAAGTGATGAGTATGGCGGACGCAGTTACCGTAATTTCTCACTATTATGGCGCTCGACTAAAACACGCACGCGTATGCGAGAATGTTTGCCAATTCCACGGTCTTGGAAGCGGAATTGTATACAAATACCAAGAATTCATCATTCAATTCACGCTGTCAATGTTTTAAAAAATGTCATTGGCATGCAAAATGCGTTATCTCTCCTATCGCATCATTGGATTGCCATCAGATGATTCGGTGTTTGTGTCCCTCCGAGACCGGGTCGTCGGATTCGGGCTGCTCATTGTTTGATACACATGCAGGTTCCCGCATATTCGCACCATTAAAGTTTAGGTCATTACAAACTTCAATTAAGATATCGATCTTTTCGAATTCGCATCCAAATAATAATGGCCGTAGCTAGCGATAATTTTCTTTTGATGAACAACTTCAAATTGTAACTACTCTCTTTTCGCATTTCTTTCCACTTGATGATATTTTTGGCTTAAACGTTGAATCTTGTTAGTGTTTTTGAAAGCGAAAGACCAAAACAGAAATGGTGTCTCCCTTTTATGAAGAAAAACAACGAAATATCCTTGGAGATACATTACGATGAACATCATGAATTTACAAAATCGCATATGTAAGTCGATAGTTGTACTACCAGACGGCATCTTTGTTTTTTAATTCTAGTCGTATATTTGATAATAACCCAGCCCTTTATGGCATTGGTTAATGGCGACAGGAATACCGAAGTGATCCTCTTCAATGAAAGCTTACTCTTCGAATTGCACTCACATTCGAAAACAGAACTCGTCATCCGTCTCTGGGGGTCTTCAACAACCGGTCCCGAAGGAAAGATATGCGAAGCTAGGTGCGATTTTCGAGGCTGGGGCGGCAACGATCACAAAGTTGAAGTCCAACTATCCAAGGATCAAATTCTAATTGGCAGACTAAGAATGAACTTTTATCTGCTGTCGAAGGAACAACCTCTAAACAATATATGGGCTGAAACTGCTGCAGCCCTCTTAATACATGATATCAAAATATCGTAAGGGATTAAAACTATATGTGATCGGCATCGTCAAATCTGTAACATGCATCGACTCTTTTTATTATTATTATTATTTAAATAGAAATAATTGGAAGTCGTTGGAATTTGGGACGACACCTAACTATGAAATCATACATTATAATGGAGATTCGAAGTTTCCGGTTTGTCTGAAAGTGGTCTCGCCCTCCCGATCCGTTGTGAATATAAGGTATAAGTTCGGTGGTGGGTCTGCAGAGGCGAATTTAAACATTAAGGAGCAAAGTGGTGGGATGTATTGGACAGAGTTGAGGGATCAAGGTTCAACAAATGGTAATGTTTGTTCTATTTTATCTGTTTTCACGAATAAATCGAAACGAATCTATTGCTAATGAGGATTCCGATTATTTAAAGTTATCGATATTCAATTTAGGAAAGATAATGTTACTCATGGATATATATCTTTCCGAATGTCCATTCATAAGGTTCAAGAATTTAATGAAATCAGTAGATCACGAACGAGCTCTCTCTCCTCGCATTCGAACCGGGCAATCTCACCTCACGAACCGATCGTGAATTCTAATCGGGAAACAAACCCGGCTCATCCAAGTCATATCAAAACGAACTCACGTACCGGTACGTTCCCCGTAAAAAATCCAAGTAATATTCGCTCGAAGTCTAGTGTCCCCGAATTTTCGTCCGTTCAAAGAACTCAACGGTCAGCATCAGAAGCCTATCCCTATAAACACAGGAGTTTCGTTAAAGTAACTATACCTTAATCCTCATTAAATACGTGTCGCGTGACAATATGCTAATTTCATGTCTACTTTTTCGCACACAGAATCCATCTAGATCAAGCTTGGATAAATTTAGCTCTTCACCGGAAGAAATGAGACATAAGTTGGGATCTACTCCACCAACATCCACACCGTCATCTCCAGTGAGCTCTAATGATGATTACTCCTCCGGAAGTTCATCGAGTCATGAAAATCTGCTGACTTCAGAGAAAGTCTGTTTAAAGTATGTGGTTGGCCGCGAAATCAAACCCTGTTACGGATTCAATGGACGTCGTAGAACTTTTCATGGGCATCATGAGACCAACCGAAAATCCGTCATAATAAAAAAATATCCTGAAGAGGAGAAAAAATTATGGAACAATGAGATTGAAATGATTAAAAACTTAAGTTTGGATTGCGTGGTCGAGTGGGAAGATAAGGAGGAGATGTCCCCCATGAATTATATTTCTGTGTTCGTTTGTCATGGGAGGACCTTGGGTTCCGAAATTCAGGAGTATTCATCAATTAAACAGTTCCAACAGGTCCTAAAAAGTATTTTCAATGGATTAAAACATTTGCACGAAAAAGATGTGGTGGTAGTGTATATCGTGTCCCGTCTTTATGCTTTTAACGCATCAATGTTTTCTTTTGGCTTATAAGTTTATCGATTTTTAGCATATGAACCTAAATCCCCATAACATCTCGCTTCAAAGGAAGCAAGATAGTTATGAGACAAGAATCTCGGATTTTGAATCGGCAAGAAAGGTCAATACCGTTATTATTAGGAAAAGGGGGGGAGAGTGTGGTTTATACAATAGCATCGGACATTCTGCACCTGAAACTTTTGGAGATCAGATCACTGTCCATTACTCCGCAGACGTCTATAGTTTTGCGACAATCATGTATTATGTTTATAATGGAGGGAAGAAAACGATATATAAAAATATGGAAGAATTGAATGAGCTAAAGAAAGGTGTGCCACCTGACCTTTTAAATGAGATCCGAGATAAACAGGCATCTCTTTTGATGCAAAATATGCTTCACCCCATTCCACAAGATCGACCGACTCTTTGGAAGATTTCGAACAGATACTTTGGGACCTGACGGGCCTACATCAATAGTTTCTTTTTTTTTTTTTTTTTTTTTTTTTTTTGTTTTACCGCACATTATCCATTACTATCTAACTTCATAAAGATAAATAGTTTAGGAATTAATTTATTAATATTTCTCTGCGCATACATTTCTAGTTCCAATGATTCCAAGGACCTTCACCTACAATCGTATAAAGTTTAACCTTCGTTATTACATTCTCCACCTATTACCTTTTTTATACTAGCCTGCATTATACAACAGAATGTCTCTCCTGACCGCTTCGAAAAGATGTGCGGTACAACTAACAAATCATATATTGCATATTTTGCATTGTATACTTATTTTTATCAATTGTTTTTTTAATATTATAAGGCAATTAGTTTGCAAAATCACACACTATGTTTAATTAAGTTAATTGAATTCGATATAGGAGCTTGTGCATTTGACTTGAAGTCATAGCTCAATGGGGTTTTTTTAACCCACAACCATGTCACATGGCTTAATCTTTATTGAGAAGTTAATAACTATCTACAATATTTCAGATTTTTCATATAATAATTAACTCATAATTACATCAAAGTATTCTAAGTCAGATCTAGGAAATAATATTTCACTTCTCTAAAGAATTGGTATATACACTATAGATTGCCTGATAACTATGAATTGTTAAGTTAAAAGGAGAAAGGAAATTAATAATTAAGAAAAGGAAACAATTCAAGATCCCATTAAAAAGTTTAAAAACAATGTCATTTTTCTTTTAAAAAAGTTATCTGATTGAGATATTCTTCTTATTTTACTAGATCTTTAAAGAAATCTTTTCTATCATTATCTATGACATTAGATAAGTTAATCCAACTGGTTCTTTATTTAAGCAAGTATCAAATTGAAATATTTTAAAGAAAGTATTCAAATCTCAGTTTTTATTTATAAAAGTTTTATTATCACCAGAGAAACTTAAAAAGAAATAAAGATTTGTAATCTTTATTATTTATATTTAGTCTTTTAATTTTATAAATAACTTTTTTAAAGAACTTGAATTTTTGAGTAGCAAATATTTTAAAATATTCTTTTTAATTATCAATAATATATTAAAATATATAAATATAATTAATAGAGACTTGTTTATATTCAAAAATTAATGTATTTTATATTAATCAATTACCTTTGATAAAAATTTATACTACTCAAAATTCAGGATCAAACTAATATAGGCAAAATTTCTTAGAAAACTATGAAAATAAAAATTTTAAGAAGACTAAAACAATTAAAAAGGAAGTAAATAAGTCTTTTTATTATAAAAAATCTTTATAAACCTCTTATTCAAAAATTAAAAAGATCTTTAGATACTTTATAATTTTCTTAAAAACTTTTTTATCATTAGTATTAAAGATATTACTTGATTTTTCTTAAATACTAGAAGTTAAGTTTTGGGCAAAAAGGTTTATAAACAATAGAAAAAAATTAAAAATAACTTTTTAAATTAATTTTCAAGTTATTTTAAGAAAAGTATTAAAACTTTATTAACTTTCAAGTTATTTTAAGAAAAGTATTAAAACTTTATTAACAAAAAACTTTTTGTAGATATTTTTTATATGTGATTAAAAGATCACAAAAAAGTTTTTATTTTTAAAATTATAGCTCAATAAATTTAAATTAATTGAAATAATTTTTATAATAAATAATTTATTATTAATTTTTTTTTTTTTAAATCCATAGTTAGACTAGCACTATGTGTTTATTAATCATTATGAAAACTGATAAAGATACTATACATAGGACAAGTGCATCATTATTAAACTAAAAACTCATATTGATATACTCATTAATGGTTTTCAATTCTCAAATAAGTTGTAACTTCTAAGTGCAACCTTTGGAACAATATTTTGTTCCATAATAGATTTTAGATAAATATTCTTCTAATTTACTTATCATTGCTAACAAGTTGTTATTGTTTATTATCTTTTAAGAAACTATTTTTGAGAAACTACAAAAAAAGAGAGGAAAAATAAAAAAAAAAGAAATATTTAAAACTATACAAGTGTACTATATAAAAAAAATAATAATAATAAAAGTACTCTATATTCTCCAAATGATTTTTGTTGGAAATCTCTTCTTATTAGGAATCAATTCTTCTGAAATATCCTTTTTTTTTCCTGACTATTTGAGGAACTTATTTATTTATGCTCTTAATTATTTTCTTGTGACTATTTAAAATATTTATTGCCTACCTAAGTCCAATATCTTGCTTATTACTTTTTTTTTTTTTATCTTGATTTTATATTTACCCATATAGAAAAAGATAACTAATAGTGGATCCCAGATTCTTATATAACTTTTTAGTTTTGTTATATAACTCTTAATATCTTTTAGCAGCTACACCTAGTTAAAAGAATTTTACTGGATTTATTTTAATTGCAATATTATTACATAATATCTGAAAAAATGCATTTTCAATCCTAAAGAAAGGCAATGTTTTATATTTCTCTACTTTTCAGATCAGGATAAGGAAATAACCTCCTTTGCTATTTTGTCTAACTAGAATGATAAAAAGTTAAAGGTCTCAATTTAAACAAATAAGCACCTTTTTATTATCTAGAAAATTTAATGTCCATCCTAAAAGCATCATGATTTTTTTGTTTTAGTTACATTTCATTAGAAGGAGTGAAGGAGTTCATATTAATTATTTCTCTTTCTTTCACCAATAATATCATTGAAACATATAATATAATTAGTAAGATTTTGTTTACATTTTGTTACTAGTGTATTTCATATTAATTAATTGCCTTTAACAAATACTACTATATATTGATTTTGTGTTACTCTAAAATTTAAGGTTAAACTAAGGTAGACAAAATTCCTCAAAAACTTTGAAAAATGAGTGACTCTAAGAAGATAGAAATAGTAAAGAGGAAAGTTTTAAGGTTTAAACTTTTGTTCGCCTGTCTATTTACTATACAAAATTTCTGGTTACAGTTTTACTACAAGAGATAGACTTTCAATACTTTACTATTGATTTTTCTTTTTTTTTAGAACTTTCTTGTTATAGGTAAAAAAAATGTTTCTTGACTTTTTTTGATTATTAGAAGTCAAGTTTTTGCTTGAAAGGAATATAAACAAGAGAAAAAAGTTGGAAGAAACTCTTAAAGTTATTTTTCAAGTTGTTTTAAGAAAAGTAATAAGACTTATTAGCAGAAAAATATAAAACTTTTTTGTGAATATCTTTTTGTGTATTGTCAAGAAATTAGCAGAAAGAGTTTTCATATATTAAAAATTTAAATATATAGTATATTAATTTTATAAAAATTTTCAATATTTAAAAAATAAATAATTTATTATTAATTATATTTTTAAAACTTTAATTTTTTACTTATTAATTTACAATTATACTATGATAATATATCTTCATTAAGATATTAATATAACAATTAACATATTATTATATATATTAATTTTATAAAAATTTTCAATATTTAAAAAATAAATAATTTATTATTAATTATATTTTTAAAACTTTAATT
>CAJVPT010002856.1:0-16557 GCA_910592055.1 Acaulospora colombiana
AATGACCTTGGCAGACTTAGAGATACTATTGCCAAGCTATTAGAAGAATGAAATATTGTTTCCTAAATCTAACTTAGAGTACCTAGTTTAGACTTAGTTTTGTTTAGTTCAAACTAACTCCTCATATTTTTAAGTAGTGTAGTCCTTTAACTAATAATGTACAATAATAAGTTAATTGCTTTATGAAAGTCTGTAAAATATTTAGGTATTTCTCAATATCTCAATAAAGACATACCATTGCAGCATAATTGCAGGTTAAAAAAAAAAATAGTAAAATAAAAAATCAATTGAATTAACTTCTCTGATATTGCTAGTTATAATAAAGAAGATTTTTTATAATATTTAAATAAAATAAAAATAATATTTCAATTAAGCAATTCTTTTTAAAAAAGAATAGCTTTGTTTTTAAACTTTTTTAATAAATCTTGAACTGTTCTCTTCTTCAATTATTTTTCTCTTTTTCTTCTATCTTAACAATTTATTAGTTTTTTCAAGGAAATATAATATTGTTTTCAAAATCTGACTTAGAATACTTAGTATAAAATTAGTCACTTTGTAAAAATCTATAATTTATTGTAGATTTTGTTTTAATTTCTCAATAAAGATATACATATATTATTATAATATAATTATAAATTAATAAAAATATATATTATATATTTTTTAAACTCTTTATCAAGTTAGATTTTTTTTACTCATAATTATACCATAATGGTATATCTTTATTGAGATATTAATAGATAACACAACATTTATAGACTTTTACAAAGTGATTAACTCATTAGATATTCTAAATCAGATTTAGAAAACAATATTATAATTTTTTAATAGTTTGATTAGAACTTTTAACTACTGGGATCATTGCCAACAATTTATCACTATTAATTATTTTGAAAAATAATAAATTGCTAAAGTATAGCACTAGAAAATAAAAAAAAAATACAATTTAAAGTCCTCCAAAAGGTTCTTACTTTATTTTACAGTTTTCTCTTGAAAGGTATTTGCCTGATTGGGATATTCTCTAAACTTTATGATATTTGAAAAACTTGATTATTCCTAAAAGTGACTTCAAGAAAAATGTTTAAGAACTTATTCTTCTACAATATATAGATTTGTTTAATACTATTAGAGCTAGTACTATATTATAGAAAAGTTTGCTTGACTAAAATAAAAAAAATTTTTTAAGACTTTGTCTAATCAGAATATAAGCTTGGGGATTTTAGCTTTTATTCAAAAAAGTCTTTTTACTATTTAAGAAACTTAATAAGATATGAAGTTGAATCTTTCTTTCTACTCATTGCTCATCTTTTAATATCATAATAGTTTCTTGAAAGTTGAATATATATGATTGGAAGGGATAATTCTTCTAGAATTTTCTTTTTTATATTATTAATGATATATGGAGACAAATGATTATAATCAATAGGAGCTTGTTTATATTTTAAAAACTGATATGTTTTATATCAACCAATTATTTTTGATAAGAATTTATACTATGCAAAATTCAAGATTAAATTGAAATAAACAAAATTTTTCAGAAAACTGTAAAAGTAAAAGCTTTAAAAGGGACAAAACATCAAAAAGAAATAAAGTAAGTTTTTTTACTGCAGAAAATCTCTATAAACCAATTGATTAAAAGATTAAAAAGGTCTTCAGATACTTTATAGTCAGTTTTTCATCCTTTTAAAACTTTTCTACGATTGGTATCAAAGGTATTACTTGACTTTTCTTAATTACTATAAGTCAAGTTTTTAAGTAAAGAGATTTGTAAACAATAAAAAAAGGGTAGAAGTAACTTTTTAAGTCTTACTTCAAGTTGTTTTAGAAAAGTATTAAAACTTTATTAGTAAGGAAATGTAAAAACTTCTTGTGAACATCTTTTTTTTATGTGTCAGAGAATTAGCAAAAAGGGTTTTTTACCATAATAGCTTATTTTTATTAAGAAATTAAAACAAAATTTATAATAGTTTATAGACTTTTTTAATAACTAATCCATATTTATACATAAGTATTCTAAATTAAATTTTAGAGACAATATTATACTTCTTGATATATTGGTTATAATCTCCATCTATCAAGATTATTATTAATAGTTTGTTACTATTGATTTATTCAAAAATCAATAAATTGTTAAGTTAAAAAAAGAGAAATAATAGAAAAAAAGGACAATTCAAGTTTTATTTAAAAAGTTTAAAAATAAAATCAACTTTTTTTCAAAAAAAATCTGTTTAATTAAAAAAGACTTATTACTTCACTTGAATCATCAAAAAAAATTTCTTCTTTATCTATGGCTTCAAATAGATCAATTTAACCAATCCTTTATTTAAGTAAATACTAGATTGAAATATTTCTAGGAAAGTATTTAAACTTCAGTTTTTTTTATTAAAACTTTATTACTATTTAAAAAACTTAAGTAAATATGGAAGTTTACAATCTATATTATCTATTACTTGATTTTTTGATATTATAAATATCTTTATTAAGAGACTTGAGCTTTTTTTCAATTATCAATGATTTTATTAGAATACATATGTATAATTAATAAGAGCTTATTTAAATTTCAAAAACTAATATATTCTGTATTAGTTAATTACTTTTCATAAGAATTTATGTTACACAAAATTTAGAATCAAATTGAGATAGATAAAATTTTTCAAAAAACTATGAAAGTAAAAGCTTTAAGAGGGCTGAAACAATTAAAAAGAAAAAAACTATTCTTTTATTATAGAAAATCTCTATAAATCTCTTGCTTTAAAGATTAAAAAAGTTTTCAAGTACTTAACAATCAATTATTTTTTCTTTTCTTTAAAGACTTTCTTGCCATTGGTATCAAAAATATTGCTTGACTTTTCTTGATCACTAAAAGTCAAGTTTTTGAGTGAAGAGATTTGTAAATAGAAGAGTAAAAAATAAGAATAACTTTTGAAATCATATTTTAAGTAGTTTTAGTAAATATATTAAGACTTTATTAGTAAAAACTTCTTGTGAATATCTTTTTTATGTATGATCAGAGAATTCATAAAAAGAGTTTTTAAGTTATAATAAAGTTTTGTTATATATTATATATTATATATAATGATCTTTTATATATATTAATAATAATAAAAACATAGTTAATAAAATATAATATATATTGTCAATCTATTTAATAATCTTCAAATTAGATAAATAGGTAAAATAACTATAACAGTAATTCACTTTGAGGATTTTGATTGTAGTATACTAAAATTGTTAATTTAAGGATAATAGAGGTTATGCAAATATATTGAAAAAGGTTTTAAGTGATTTGATTTAATTAGAAGGTTTATTAAAGATATATAATATCAAGGATAAGAAAATTCAATAGATAAAATCTTGGGTCAACTGCTTTAAACAGTTAGCCTTTATATATATAATTGAATACTGTATTAATTATTTGATAACCAAAGTGATCAAATCTATCAGATTTATCAAATCCAGCCAATATGTAAATATGTTTACTTGAGTAATCTGCTAGCTAAATATAGTTAAGATATAATAATATAATAAAGAAATTAAATAATGTATACTATATAAATTACTACTTTGCCCTAATGATTGGATTTAATTTATAAATCAATAAGACACATTTTATATCACATGTATCATATAATCTAAAAATAGAATTAGAGTAATATGATAGACAAGAATTATAGGTAATAATTAAAGAAAAATATAACTATTAATTAAGGTTAATAATATATATATTAATCTAAAAAAATATAAATATATAGTATAATGCAAAAGTTTTTGAATAAATATTGACATAGAATTTTTTATTTATAATTTGATAATCAATAAATAAAATAAAATAAAATTTTATTTATATTTTTTAAAATATAAAAAATAAGATTACTTAAAAAAATAATCTATTATTAAAAAATGCTTTTTATTAATTCTTTAACTACATATAAAAAAAGTAATCACAAGAAGTTTTGTTATTTCTTTACTAATAAAATCTTAATATTTTACTTAAAACAACTTGAAGTTTAACTTCAAAAGTCATTTTTACTCTTCTCTTATTGTTTACAAATCTCTTTTTAAGCTATTTCCATTTGATATTTGTTTAAATGATAGTTCTAATTAAATTGATTTGTTTAATGCTACAGGTGGTAACAAAGAAGATTTTTTTTAAAATTTAAGTAAAAACAAAAAAAAAATATCTCAATCAAATAAATATTTTTTGAAAGAAGATTGTTTAATTGATTAATTTTTTTAGAATAATTTAAATTATACCTCTTTTTCTTTTTTTTTTTTTTTCTTTTTCTCTTTATTAATTTAACAATCTATAATTTTTAAGCAATCTACAGTTGATAATGAATCTAGTAGATAAAGATTTATATCAATTCTCTAGAAGAGTGAAATATTGTCTCTAAACTTGACTTAAAGTACTTTGGTGCAATAATATGTTAGTTATTATGTGAAAAATCTAATATTATAAATAGTTACATCAATTTTTCAATAAGATTAAGTTATATGAAATTGTGAATTAAAAAAAATAATAATTACAAGATAAAAATATTATTAAAAATTTGATTTTTTGAATAGTGAAAAATACAGTATATAATATACTAGTAAAAATTTTTTAATCAAATATAACTATTAGAAAATATTATACTAATATAATATAACTCAATTCTTGTTGGGTTATATAAGATTATAAATAGATATAGCAACTGCCAATAGTTCAATCTCCGAAATTTGATTTTTACTATATACAGTATAATTCAATCATTTCTCAATTCTCGTTTTTCCTTAAGATATTTGTTGTTAATTTGATCTATATACTAATTTGCTCTGAAACGGAGTTGGTCGAATTAAAAGCAGTTAGCTGCATAATCAAAATCCGAAATTTTGAAATTTTATTATTACAAATTGATAATAATAAATAAAATCAAGTATTTTAAAATATAATAAATCATTATATAATAGATATTTAATATTTTCTGTCTTAATTGGATCAAGCTTAGATATTAAAACACATTCTTAGTTCTTTATAGAACCATCTATTAACCAATAAATCTTTAAATGGTGCGAAAAAAACTTAAATCGTTTTTAGTAAATACTTCCAATATCGATAAAGGATGGTGAAAAGTAACATAGCAAGTGAAGTTTTACTGTACGAAAAATATTAATTGAATTTTCCAACAACAATTGAATATTTCTTATATATTAATTTTTATTTGTCGCAGTATTGGGCTAATTGAAATTTCAAGAAAGATCTTGACAGCATAGACAAGTTGTATCAAAATTGAAGTATTTCAGCTACATATGAGGTCGGGTGACTCCAAATTTATCCGACCATACTTCTCTTACGGCCCCTCAGACGAACTATCAGGTCCAGACACACAAGTTAAAATAGTCGAGATAATTTCACTCATTTTCAAAAAAAAAAAAAAAAAAAAAAAAAAAAAAAAAAATTTTCGAAAAGGTCTCACCATCCGCCAATTTTGTCAAAACTCCCTTAGCCGCCTTATAGTTTACCTCGTAAGCCTTCAGAATGGCAGTAAACTAATCACAGAAAGTTATATCAATGATATTAACAATATAGTCAGATCGATTCAGCCCTTCCAACTGTGAGAACGACCAAAGTTTCTCGACAACATTTTCTTTTTACTAAAATAGTTGTCTCACCATGTCTTCGGAATTCGGATGTGTGCTCAGAAAGGCTCTTTCCAGCACATACAAATCTACGGCCTTGTCCTCTGGTAATGAAGATACATAGCTCAATCCGAAATCTATGACCACCTAAATCACACAAGGGATATCTTAGTATTGCATCGTGTTTTCCTTGAATATTCAAAAGATGAACGAAACTCAAACCAAAGACTTATTGGAATTTCTCAGTAAAAGATTCGAGGTAGTTAAATCCCCGTGGATGACGTCAACCGCGTGCATTCTCGCTATTGCTACACCGATCTTTTCTGCCAGTTGCACTGGAAGTAATTATGCAGAGACGATTTCACTAAGCCGAGTTGAGTAATTAAATCAAATGACCATCGGCATCAATATAGGGACCTTTGTTTTCTTCACACGACCATTCTCCATTCACTTCCAATATTAAGTCTTTGATGACTTTTCCCTCAACAAACTCCATATATATTATACTCTCTTCCAAGTCTACGAAGTATAGTACTGGGGTGTCCACGCCTGATTTACGACATTTGAAAAGACACCTTGCTTCCTTGTTAAAAAAAAAGTTTGCATTTTTTTTTTTTTCAAGCTAACAGATCTAGTCGGACGATGTATAACGTCAACGACGGTAATTTACTACCTGAGTGACCCTCCTTACAGTGAGCTTTTTATCGAGGACCGGATGGCGATAGTTCTTTTTGAATCTTTCTTTAACAATTGCTTTTCGAGTTAGGAAAGGCGCGATATAGACGCGCTTATTTTTTTATTTTTATTTTTTACAGGATAGACTTGTTAAAAAATTATTATTGGTTATAAATTTTCCATATCACTTACGGCTTCGGCCCCTTGCTTTATCAAAACGGCGTTTTCGATCATCACTCCAAAAAGTAGAGTTTCGGAAAACCAATACTGTGCGTAACGATAACTTGTAAACCCATCAGCCTACTACTAAGCCACATTTCTTATTTTGGAATTTTTAAATTCAGCTGACATCCGATGTCAATAATAATTTTATGGTCAATTTATTTTTTGCGGTATACGAAAAATAAGAAAAAGAAAAAATTGATATCGTCCTGCGATTGGATGAAGAGAATAACAATTTCCCACGGATCCTTCTCTCTAACCCACACTCGCGTTATAATTTTTAGATTGACCGACTGGCTCGCTCCAGTAATCGCCCTCAACATAGTCCTCATCCTTCGCAGCTTCGTGGTCAAGTGCGCGACAATTTTCGGACATCTTTTGATTTCCATTTTTGTCCTCGTCATTTGAGGGTGGGAATGGCTGATCGTTGTGATTTTGTCGATTCTTATTATTTTTAGCATCAGCCCCTTGGTCGGGGGGGTTCGGCCCATGATCAAGGGATCCTTTGTCTTTGTTGACATGATCTCCGTATCCTAATGTTGTATACTAGAAAGCAAGTTTGTTACTAAATAAATTTTGGGTCTTTTTTTTTTTAAAGACAATTATCGACTTTTGATCACACTTACGGAATTAACCTCTTTGCCACGCGACCTACTTAACGTCAATCCAAGGATCGAATGAAGACGGGACAACCGGTTATGAAACATATTGTAAAAATGCTAGGTTAGGGTGTTACCGAAATACGGATATCTCCCCTTTCTGCCAGCAAACTATTTATACCTTAAAAAATCCAAAGAGACATCACCCATAACGTCATTCTTACATCATTAATTGTTACATTTTGCAAAGTTTGTTTACGGACGTAATTTGATTTACATTGATTTATTTTTCATAATATTAAGGACATACAGTATCTTAAAAAAATTTTTTTTTGTGCTTTTTTTTTTTTTTTTTTTTTTTTTTTTTTAAATAGTTTTTGTCGTCGGAAAATTCGTCTTGAATACACTGTATACTGTATGTACAGCATCTGAGATCTTGTTTGTTATTAAAATAGAATAAAAACTGCTATATACGTATATACTGTATATATATATATATATAATTTTGTTTAGTCACCGAGGCGTGTGGGTATTTGGGAGGATTGATGGCGCGGGCGGAAGGAAGAGGGGAGAGAGTAAGGGTAAAATTAAAGAAAAAGAAGAGAGTCTCTCGTGGTAAATGAGAGGATGGGGAAAATATGAAACAAAAAAAAAAAAAAGAAACAAGTGAACCAACGAAAGAAGAGAACACCTTATGTGATAAAAGCACCAAAAACATATGTATTCTATCACCGAAAGAAAAAAAAAGAAAAAAAGAAAGTGTCTTAACCGTTATCCTAGTGAATGAATAAAGATGTCTAAAAACCTATTCCACCTCACAGAATTCCAATCTGTAATTTTCTTTTGATGCTATACCATGCTTAAACTGCTTAAGCCACTACTCTCATTTTCCGGCACTTCGATTATACTGGGAATGGACATCGGTATTGGTAATCTCCGACTTGCGTATGATGCCGTGTAAAAATCATATTTTTTGAATTTCGGTTCGTCACTAAAGCTGTCTTCTTCATCGTTGTTGTCGTCTTCGTATTCTTCATATTCGCTATATTCATATCTTTCGCTGCCATTTCTCGTTTCGAAATCTTTATACCCATCGTCATCTCCCTCCGATTCGAAGGTGCCGATCGAAAAATCTTGCAGGTCTTTCTCTTCTAAGATGGAATCGCCCATTAATCTATTAATTATTTTGTCGATGCCGATGGCTCTGGATTTAACACAATTGTTGGCATGCTAAAGAGATAAAAAAAAAAAGATTGTGTATCAGTAAACTATGAATGGTGTGGGCACGCACGAAAGATACGTACATCAATTTCCACGCGAAAGAAGTTCCAAATTCCGCGTCTGCCAAATAGAAGGTGCGTTATTATAATTATATTGGATATACGAATGAAAAAATAAGCGGTGAAAAAGAATTGGGGGGGGGGGGGTTTGATCAATTAATAATACCTAAATGCTTCTCCGAATGCAACTGCGAATAACATGAAAGCGGAATCGTTAATAAGAACAAGAGTCCAACCGAATCTCATTAGAAAGTCGACCACAATAGCAACATAGTAAACCCATTTGCGTCTGTATGCTAGTTGGTCTCTCAAGAAAATGTTGGAGCTAGGTCTAAATAACCTCCAATCCATTTTAACATCCCACGTAAATGTGTATACCGAGTAAAATACTTGAGCAACGATCCAAAATATTTTGATCTGTAAAAAAGAGGATTCAACTGAAATTTTTTTTAGGTGATTATTAGTTAGGAATTAGTTTGGCAAATGCCAAGAATGTGCATCACAAGGCGATATATTACTTTTCAGGCGGTACAAATAGAGCATACAGCCGGCGAGGATCACCGAAATGTATTTTCCAAAGTTTATTAAATGAATGAAATTGCGTGTGTCGTAAAAACGTCTGAGGCACTGAAGTACGCGTAAGGTGGCAGGGATGGAGGCGAGGACCGGGGAAAGATGAGATTTCGACGTGTAGCAAACGGATGCTACGGAAATATTATGGAAGGTTGAGATTTTGGGTATTACCGGTCGGGGCCAATGAAGGAGATGACAAGAACTTACCACATTTATTATTTTCACAGGTGCAAAAAAAAACTTGTAAATTCGAAAAGGAAAATGTCAGACTTGTTAGTTCATCAGCGAGGAAGAATTCACGGAATCCGACGCTCGTAAATGGTGATGCAAAAACTCGAGCCTTTATTGAAACGAGTGAAAAGAATTTTTTATGAGTGAAGGCGTCATGACATCATTCGCAAACTTGTCGGATACTCACAATTGTAAAGATGAACCATCGTCTTGCATTATAGTAAAATCTTTTAATAGGCATGAGGACGACAGCAAGACCGAGGACCGCCAGTATTCTGGGATAATTCTCTGGATTAATGCCAAAGGTATTCTCGATGGTCAGGTACATGAAGAGACTTAACGCCAGAAACATCAGGGAGGGAATCTATTTAAAAGAAGGGATTAAGCCAACTTTAAAAATGAACTGGATTCCAAAGAAAAACAAAAAAGAACAAGAAAAGAAACAAGGAAAACAACCTCCAAGTATTGAAGATAGTCTATGTTATCACGTGGGTTAAGTTCAAGAATGAACTTGTAATTTATTCGTGCTCGTGTCCAAACGTGCATGTTAACACCGAGTATTAACATAAGAACTATCGGAAGTCCTATGCCGGCGTATAACTGCATTATGCTGCGTTGGTTATTGTCGTCGAAGTAGTCTTTGACTTCGACACTATTCACGTCGTGCAAAAATAGTTCCTGGTCTTTTTTAAAGGCTACAGAAATTAGATGGGTTAGCCTTATCGAATAATGAAACGAATAATAGGAGAGGCTGTGTGCGTAAGACCGTCAACTCACCGAGAAAAACCGAATGAATGAAAAAAGGAAGCCCGATTCCCAGGTACATTCCGATTTTTAACGTAGAGTCATGGTGACTCTGAGGAAATATGTAAGGAGATGATTAGTTATGTGCATGGAACAGCACGTGTTCGAGGAGTGGATGGGTGAATAACGTACGACATTCTTCTTGTTAGGGACATGGAGCTTTCTCATCGAACGTTTTCGCGAACCTTCTTCAAAATGGACGGAGTAGAAATCCTATGATGGAGATTAAGGAAGAATAAGTAAAGATACAAATTTAGGCATTTGAGGGGTTATTCCGAGGTCCCAAACAATTACCTCAACCTCTCTAATGAGTTTTTCCAGTTTACTTGATTTCACAAAACTTTTTTCGTTGACGATGGTGGATAAGTATAACTTGCTAACTTTCACATTGGTGATCTATGATAAAATGCGTACACCAATTGACATTTGGTTACCCCGTGTACTCGCTTACGCCAACGCGAAAGGAAGTGCAGCAATAGCAACCAACCCTACTACCTTTTCATATTTCTTCAATACTTTTTCAAAGCCTATCCGATTGAGGACCTAGGAATTTTTAGAGTAAAAGGATTAGTGCACGATACCGTGAGCCTCACACGAAAGTAATAATTGCGCGTGTTCTCTTTCCGTATTTACCCGATACTTTCTCAACAATTCGGCGCCCCTGTAAATTTCGAACAGAGCTTTTTCTATCAATTTCTTTACTTTCTTATGTTTCACCTCCTTTTGCTGCCGTTCGTCCGGCGAACCTGAGATTGTCGGGCCATCGGCTGCGGTACTTTGTTTAGCCCACCTGCCTCGTGACTAATTGGTGCAACGGAGAATTATTGGTCTCTCTTTTTAGTAGGCGCCTGGATTTCAATCTGTAAACTTACATATTGTCGTTTTATGACCTCGAATGATTCTACTGATTCTTTCTCCTTGGCTATTTCATAATTACCAAGAGAGAAGAATTAGGGAAAAATGATTGTGGTGGTTGCTGGTTAGTCTAAAATATATGCTTACATTCGTAGAAGCGATCGACTTTTTCCAGCTCCTCCTTCAGCATCATAAAAAATTCACGTTCATAACGATTAACTTGATGCATTAATGTTTCGATGGAGGTTATAACGATTGGCGTCGGGTCTATGATATTGGGAAATCAAGGTCATAAGTGATGCTCGCTTCCTTACGAATGAGGTAGAGAAAAGGATGTCAGCCTACTGTGTTCAGGTAACGTGGAATCTACCGAGTGTTTCTTCCAGTTTGTCAACATGGAGGAGACTTTGTTAATCAAGGAGCTCGTGCTTTCAGCTATACTCGTCAAGCTCATGGCACGTTGAGACGAGTTCGAAAATAGCCCTTGAGGCTTAGGATGCTCGGATACATTTGAGCTCCTGATTGTATCAGTACTTCGCCTCAAGGTCGTGGAAGACAGACGATTCTCTCGGGTGCTCTTTGTTCGCTCGACGGTTCTCAACTTCCCCTTCAAACCTTTATAGTCAATGTATCTGAAATGATTGTTGAAATTTGAGAGATGGTCATCAAAGAAAAGAAAGAAGGAGAAACAAAAACTCGTTACACGTCGACATGAATTAGTAGTAATGAGGAAAGATTACTTTGTGCTCCATTCTAGTACAACTTTGGATTGAAGGGTTTTGGCAAATTTCATCGCACACTGTCACACTTCTAACCCGATGAACATAAAAAAAAGAAGAAGGAGGAAGGAGGAGACTGGAGGGAAAATTTTGGCAATAGAAAATTTTCTGAGGCTGGCATCCAATCTTTTTTATACCAATCTTTCTGCGCGCAATTATCTAATCATATCTTCGATCAACACGAGTAAGAATATTATCTTGTAGTGTACCCGAAACAACTAAAAGCCAGATAACTCGTAGTTTAAGACCCGTTGCTGTATTAAGTCAACGAAACCACGAAAAAAAAAGGCACTTCCGTTCCCATTTTGGAATTACCCCTTTTGGGCATGAATGCTTGCGATCATTGCAGTTTCTGGCAATCGGTCGGTTTAGTACGAGATGGTGCAAAAAACACGAACAATCACTGTATCCACCTTTTTCGTAATCTCGCCACTGTTCAATCCAAATTAGTTTAGTGATGAGACGGCGGTATCTAACGCACTACGTGATTCCTTGATGTCGATGTGTATCTATGTTCCCATACCTCCGAAAACAATGGATTCAAATTGTCCGCACGTGCCAATTAATTGTCATAAAAGGAACCGCATGCACCACGTGACGGTTTCACAGTGATTATTATCTTATCCGTAAACGGTGAATTTTTAATTGCCTATGAACTGGTAGATTAGATAGCCATCCTTTATCTCATACAAGGATCCTTGGTGTTTTATCCGAATCATCATGAAATAATTGAATCAGTTGTTTATTATTAATTACTATTAATATAATCATGCATTGAATGAAGTCAACTTATGATTTTAAATAGCCATCCATCTTTCTTCCTTCGTGATATCATCTTACAGTATCGGGACGCATACTTAATGAATGTATTGTTGATATGACGTATAGGACAATTATTTTTGAAGGCGACCAAAATATTGGATATGATTTTTTCGGCTCCCATTTTAGATAATACATATATGTATAATACAAATTTTCGGATCACAATTATAGGGTCCGAAAAATCCCTGTCCGCCCTCGAAAAGAATTATCCATATTTGTCGATGTTAAAGGAATAAAAGAGGATAGATGGATATATGGTGGATGACACCAAACAAACCGTTAGTAAATCATGAGATCCGAATTTCGAGGTCGTCGGTGATACGCGTAAATTTCAACCATCGGGTGTAGGTTCCCTAGTCACCATGACTTCGAGATTCATCATCCTTCTTTGACAGTGAAATGCGCTAATGGATGAATGAATGAATTCTTATGGATCTTTATGTACACAACTGATCGCCTACTGTACGACACATGTGTACACATAATCAAATGCTACACCTCGTTACGTTGATAAAAAAGAAAAGAAAAAGTCATCACAACTTTAGTAGGTACTAGAGTGAAAATCCGTCATCTCACCGCAAGATATCGAGTTACCTTGATTCTTCCATTTTCGTATACGCATAATTGGGAACGATTAAAATCGATAAAGACGCCATCCAAATGAACATATCCGACCAATTCGTAGATACGATGCTTCAGGCGCCAACAATCTCATTTTCTCGAGGGTAATAATAGGGCCTGACTTTCACGTGACCAACAGCTTGAAAATCACATGATCCCCACATTAAAAGACTATGCTATGCAGGCGTGGGTAATCACTGGATTTTCTGAAAATTTTCAAGTTCATAACTACAGTAGAAACATGGATTTAAATTAATTTCATTCGAGAGCCCGGAAACACCGGTCCACCTTCGAAAATAGTCGGCCACACGTTCTAAAATGCTTTGATACCAGGAAGGCGGATGGAGTGTTGTCCGAACCATATAATCATGCCGCAACTCCTAGAAAGTGATAAAGATGTCATCAATGATTAAAGCGCAGATTGTATCGTATTGCATTAACCTCTATGAGCTCATCATTGTATATGCGTACCATCCATCACGCAATTTAAATTAATATTCTTTAACGCCGTCCTATTTTCTTTTCTTTTTTTTTTGCTCGAGGAAATTCCGTGTGAATATATTCTGGATCCTCCAGGTAACTTGCCAGTAAAGGATAATTATTTCTTTGTGTACAATAAGTTATTATTATGTAATAAACCCTCATATTAATCTCATTTTCTACGTTATGTAAGAAAAAAAAAAAAAAAACCTTCTTCTTTTAACATTCGTTGACCACTGCAACACTGCGATGATTCTTCGCGGCACGTCCTCACAAAGAAAAGATGCAATTTTTCTGCTCTCCTCTCAAGGCAATTTTCGGCTTCATACATTTTTGCACGTTGTCTTTAGCAAATTTAATTAGGTTTAGATCGGATGAGTTCGTTGACCAATTATTTTGATATTATTTTTCTCGAATCGTGTAATTGGTGCGTTCACCCCTATTAATTCGTACGCCATATGTCGATACTGTATTTTTATATCAGCGAAAACACTCACTTTTAAAGACAAATAGTGTTACTATGTTTCTCCGAATCCACATTTTTGCAATTACCAGTTGATCCTAACGTTCATTGTACCGAAGGATAATTTGTCACCAGAGCATACTGTACATACAGCATGTCGATTCCTTTCACATCAGCCAATACTTATATCTCATGATTTTCCAAGGTTTACTCAGCGGCAGAAGTTTTCTTGGCAGCAGCAATGTGGTATCTAGTATCATATAGCAAATCGTGATTTTAACACTCGATCGCTTAGAAATTTGCATATTGCGTTGATAACTTCTCGTACGAACGCACTTCTTTCTTCAATTATTACCAACCCGTAATCCTTCGTTTTTCGGTCGCACCTTTTGCGCCTCATTTTTGTTTGCGTTAAACTGTTCGCCAAAAACCTAGATTTTTCCTTTATCTTCACTTAGTTATCCAGGTGCAGGTGAACATTTGTTCACCGTGTTCAATGAAATCGAAAGGCAAATAAAAATCGGCGCTGAAGAAGGATCATAATGAGGGTTTTTTTTTCGTAGGCACGCCTTATGTCATATAGTTCGAAGCCTCATCCTAAAACATATGCAATATTTTTTCGCGGGTACCCTACAGGGCTCCCTTAAGCAGTTTCGTTGTACATGTACGCCATGACGTAAGCAATACCAATGCGTTTTTTGGTTTAGCGATCAAAGTGATTGTCTGAACACGATCTGGGTTGATGATCTAGAATTCTAAATTAAGACATTGATGCCATTAATTGTATACTGTACGGTGGTCCTTATAAATAGCTCAATCATTTAATTAAAAATTGTTTTAAAACCGCATCTTTCTTTCATGTGATAACTTTGTGAGAGGCAATTGGCATACGGCGTATCTATTATTGATCCTCTTTCTTTTCTTTTTTTTTTTTTTGAAACCGCCTCTGTTCTTAATGTGATTGGTAACTTTATTCTGCTCTATGGGAAGCAATTGGTATCCGGCATATTCAATTATTATTAAAGAAATCGACTTCAGTACTTCACGTGGTCCCCAAGTTTTTGGGGGGTAATTATTTTCGAAGGCGGACAGGGATTTTTTCGAATCCTATAATTGCGATCCTGAAATTTGCATTATATACGTATTATTCGGAAAAAAAAACGGGGACCGAAAAAAATATTTTGGTCGCCTTCGAAAATGATCGACCATATGTATATACTGTACAGTATATGCGTATGTACATAGTATATAGATCGATTGATCTTTTTTAACATCATTTTTTACAATTTATGGATACATATCTTTGCTTTAAATATAAAAAAAATTTTTAATAAATTATGCGATAAATTTTTAATAGGATTTTTGAGTAAAATGCTATGCTTAAAAATATTTTAAGAATTCATATATAATAGAAATACTGTATATATAGAGAGAGATGGGACCTTCGAGGTTATTAATAATTAATAATGGTAATTACTATTCTATCGTTATATTTCTATATTAATAATTCTAACTCCATATTTTATGCTATTAATATTATATGAATAAATTACAAATATAAGAACCCAATGATTTTTCAATAATTTTGGAATCGAAAATATCTTGAAGTTCGAGGAAATTTTCTTCACTATCTTTACATATTTGAATATCATCTATTAAAATTTTTTTGATACCAAATTTAAACTATTTATAACTTCATCTATATTATTATCACTATCTATATATTCTCTATTATCCACCATTTCTTCATATAATTCTTCGAGTTTTTTTTGGTTTTTCTTGATATCTTGACTTTTTATTTATACTGTATATCATGAAATTTGTATCATCTTTACAGTTCATGATAATATTAATTGATTGCAAGATTTTGTGTAGATATTATCCAATAAAGATTATACTCATTTCAAAGTTGCAGGATTAGATAGGATTGATAAAAGATGGCATGCAAATTTACTTAAATTTGATATTATACAGTATGTAAAGATGGATCTCTAAAGAGGAAAATAGAAATAAAAATCATATATTTCTCACTAGGAAACATGAAAATTTTTAAATTAATAACTATAAAAAACTATTTATAATTATTTTCCATTATTCAAATCATTGATTTATAGCATTTTCTAACTTTTGTTCTTATTAAAATAAAGAGCTATAAATTTTGTCCCTTAAAAAGGAACATAAGTAATCTGTAAAATTTTGTATATTCAATACTTTAGGGACCTATCATTAGTTATATGAGCCATGTTGTATTAGTAATGTAAAAAAATTTTTGTAAAATTTGAATAAATATTATGGAAAATGAATCTTTTTTATTTGTATAATTTATTAATTTATTTATAAATTCATATTAATTATAATTCAAATAGAAATTATAAAATTATCTATATGCTGCTTCTTGAATATATAAAAACTATTTTGATTTAATCCTTTAACATTATTATTATTATTTTTTTTTTTAGTACCCGTAGCCAGGCTAGATCATCAGTTTATTAATCAAATGAAGACAAAAGTACATTTTCATTTGAGCAGCATGA
>CAJVPT010002857.1:0-16556 GCA_910592055.1 Acaulospora colombiana
ATATTGTCCCCAAAGTCAAACTTAGAGACTTTTATGCTTATGACGAGTTAGTTAGATTAGAATAATATTTTAGCTGTAGTATATATCATGCTGTTCAAATAAAAATGTACTTTTGTCTTTATTTGATTAATAAACTGATGATTTAGCCTAGCTACAGGTATACAAAAAAAAAAAATTACAGCTAAATATTCATAAGAAACTTGCTGATTTAAAGTTTTATATCTAAATGTAATAAATTAGACAAAAATATTATAAATAGAGATTATACATTTACATCTAACTAAATAAAACTTGATACTCTACAATTCAACATTTGTGTCATTTTCAAATTTAAATAAAATCTATTTTCTGCCGAATTAATCAGTTTGTACCACTAAATAAAGGTCAATCAATGTTCAATAATATTATTTGAAAAGTTTACTGAATATGCAAAAAAAAATTGAACTTGTTCTAAATATAAATTGAGATTTTCATTGTAATTCACAAATCTAGCTAATATAAATGAGCTCTTAATATTTCATGAGAATATAACAGAATCAAATATTTTATTTCCAATTAAGTATCTATCATATTGATCTATTTTATTTTAAATAATTATTGAATTTTTATTATCTTTTGTAAATAATCTCCAAAAGTTTGTGGTTTCATAAGATGCCTTATAATATTTGACTAATAAATCTAATATTTCAATAGATACCTCTAAATTTGATTTTTTTAGATGCAAGAATTAACCTGAAAAATGTTTGAATTTATTGATTATTGTTTCATAAATATTATATATATTGTTTAAAAATTGATATAACTTATACACCAAAAACTGATCTAATTCAGAAATTGAACTAATATTTGATCAATTATTTAAAATTTCAAGTCTCTGATTATTAGGATAGGACATAGTTAGATTAATAATTTAATAATTATTTATTAATCTTCATATTAATTCAGGTTCAATATTTTTATAATTAATAGACAAGAAATCTAGATTAAAAATTTGTTAGAATTCTACTTTCAAATAATAAATTTTTTAAAAATTTACTTAATATATCATTCATCTTCTCAAATAAAAAGCACCAAAATATATACAATGATCCATAATCATATATATATTTATATAAATATAATGAAAGATGAAGATTCAGAGTAATCTTTTCTTCCCTATATTTTTATTCTATTAATTTAATCAATGTGATTAATCTTTTATAAGCCTTATTTAACAAATTTCATTTTAAATTCAAAATATTAATATTTAACAAAGCTTGACAAAATTCATTGAAATTTGGAAAATCTATATTGGAAAAATATTTTATAGAATGATAGTTGCATATATTGTGAAAAAATTTTTTCATTGATCAACAATAAAGTTTAAAAATCCTTTGCCACTATTTACTTTTCTCAGAATTTGACCAATATCTGATAGCACTTGAAAATTTTCTATTATTGATTATATTTTATTCAATATATTATTCATCAGTATTCCTTCTTCGATTTATATTAATTTAATGAGCTATTTACTAATACCTAAGAAAAAAATGTGCATAGAATTAATAACTAAATATCAAATTGGATCAAAATAAGGTAGGTGAAAGAATTTAGACCATTTGACATAATTCTCATTAACAAATTATTTTCAGGCTGCATTTGAGTTACAGTATCTCTATTTGATAGAATCTTATTTATATATTATCAAATCTTTCAATATAAACTATTCACTTATATTCTTCATGTCACCAAAATTATAATAATTATTTTAATAATTTGCATTTTTCTTGCAATGATAACATAACACTAGTGCCAAAATATATCCATATATTTTTTGTGTAGTAGGAATATCACATAAAATTAAAATTAAGGCTATTTAAATTATTTTTTTCTCTTCATTTTCAATAGTTAAATCGAGCTTTATTCCTTGCTATAGTTACATCAATTCATTGACAATTGAAGAAAGATAATGGTTTATTTGGTGTAAACTTGATTTACTTGGACCTAATAATATGCCAAAAATCAATATATGTTTGTGCTTAAATCATATTTTGTATAATAAATTTATGATAATAACATATATAACTCTAGTATTATATATTTTATTATTGAATGGTTGAAACCTATCAATATTTAATACCAATCTCAAATATGAATCAGCTGTCTCTTTGCTAAAAAATATTTCTAAGTTTTTATCTTTAAAAGTTTTTCAAATATCACTATTATAGATATTGCATAAAAGTTTATTGATACTTGATCGATTTATACAATACTGAAGATTAGATTCAAAATTCAGATTTTGATATATTTGTAACAATTAATACTGAATTGTATATATGGAAAAACTAAATTGAGTCAATTAATAACATTTTTGTTTAATAATTCTAATTGTGTAAACAGTAGAGAATTGCAAGTTTTTTTTTATTTTATTGCTAAATTAGGAAATTCAATATAAACACACTTCATGACTGATAGTTAATTATTTTTTTGAAATATAAGAACATCATAATATCTATATAATTTGTGGCATCTTTGTCATACTACAAAATTAATGAACTGGTATTATTATTAAAGTTTATTGTTGACAATTTACAAAGAATTACAAAAGAGTTCAAATTCTTTGCCACCAATTTTAATTAGCATTAATTTTATAAATTTTGGCAATATATTTATTGCACTATTTAATAAATTAAAATGAATTCTATAGTTCATAATCTACAATAAAATCTATATAAAATAACTATCTGAAAATTTGCTAGAATTTGATAAAAATTCATATTTTTATGTCAAATAATCTTCAAATATATCATTTATTTCTTCATTATTATCAACTTCAAATTCATTATTTTCAGAACTTATATTATTCAATCTTAGATTTTGTTGATTGTTGCTTAATGATATAATTTGACTTATGAAATGATTCTTGTTTTGTGCTAAAATGTGAATTCTTAATTTGTCTAATATTTGCCTTTTATTTTTCGATATCTATAAGAAAATTCTATTCATGGATTAATAAGTTATTCCTTATATTTACTACAGTTATAAGTGATTTTTGCTTTTTTAAGATTTTTCTTTTATTAGGTAAAGCTGAAAATGAACACTTTCTTGATATTTTAAAAATTAATAAATAGAAATATAAAGTGGCAAAGTTGTAATTAATATATTAAATAGTTTTGAATTGTAATATAATATAAGCATAATATAGTATGTAACTCTGAATTATAATATAATATAATAAATAATAGAATAATATTACATGCAATTCCAAATTGTATTAAAACAATATGAATAATTTTATTTAAATAGCCCTTTAATTTAATATTTTTTTCCAATATCTAAAATATCTGAACAAAAAAAACCAACTAGATATACCTTTTATAGAGAATAGTTACCTTTATCTTCACAACCTTTGCAATCATCTCTACCATTACAAACTTTCTTCACATTAACTATATCAGAAGTGAAAATAGTTTATTCAATAATACCTAATGCCAAATATTCAATTCCTACTATAACTGCCAAATTGTTTAAAAAAAGGTCATCTATTGTATTATCTAAAATATTGATATCTAAAGTTGTGCAAATATCAATGCCAAAAGTTAAATTATTATCTGAAACTTGAATCAGGAAGAATATTGAAAAAAGTTAAAATTAAATTATTGCTGAATTATCAAAATTTACCTTTATTAATTAAATTATTTATGTAGAAAATGAAGAATTATATACATGGATTAAAAAATTAGAATAAGAAAATGCTGAATTTATAAAACAATTAGATCTAATAGAATATATTAGCAACAAGTTTTCTGAAGAATCAAAATAGCAAAAAAATGAAATATAAGGTTTAAAAAAAAAAATTGATTGGTTCAAATTTGTAAAACTGGAACTTGATCCTATAGTTGTTATAGAATCTAGAATAGCTAATATATCAGAATCCAAAAGTTTGTCAAGTTTAGAAAAGCATTGAAGAATTCAACCTAGAAGAAGTAGTAAAGAAGCAAAACCAGTAAACCCTGTTATCAAAGATGAGCTGAAACTAGAAGAAGTGAGAGCATAAATAAAGGCCTTAATGAAAATCATTCTTAATGAATATAAACTGAGGGCAGACAAAGTTTTTTTGAGTGATATAAATAAAAAAATATTATAAAAGTTAATACCCAAATTAATAAAATCCATAGCCCACATTTTAATTCCTCATAAAAGCAAATAAATAAATAGTTAGGTACTTTACATTACCATTAGAGAGAAAGATATCAGAAGGCAAAAATTGGAAAACAGGAAGCGAACAATTATTGTTACATGCAAATAATCAGTTAAATGAATTGATATTAATAATAATTTACATTTATACCACTTTCAAATATTAAATTTTGATGAATAATTAAGAAAAGGATATAAAGAATTAAAAGTATACAGTTATTTGTTGAACAAAGATCAAAGAAAGTTATCAGATATTAGAATGAATTAACTAATGTAATTAAAAAAACAAAGGTGCGTACACTTGAAAAAAGTGCATCGATTCAGGAAATCTCATTAAAAGAAGAATAAATAATATTATTATAGTTGGAATTCTGAAGAAGTATTTTTTAATAAAATATTTTATGCTGAATAATTACAATATTAATCATAATTACTTATAGTTAAAGAATTTATTAAAATATTTGAATAAACATTCGAAATCAATTCAAGTATTTCAACTGACTTGTAAATAATATCATGATGATTCATATTTCTATAATATGATGATACCAGAAGGCTTGCCAAATTGGGCATACAGTTTAAAAGAAATTTCAGAACATAAACAAGAAAAAAAAACAAAAAAAGATAAAAAATCAGCAGTTAAATTCAAAAGATAAAAAATTGTCAAATATGAGAAATTATTAATATATTTAGAGAATGAAGAACAAACTGGAAAAAGTACATAAATAGATAAAATTTGGGAACAATTAGATTAGAAAAAAAAAGTGAAAAATCTCAAAAAACATTTGACAAAGTAAAATCAATTGAAGCTAGTTTTAAAAGAATCAGCTAAAATCTTTAAAAAGAAAAGAAAAACAAGTAGAAAAGGAAAAAGAGAAGAAAGAGAAAAATAATGAATAATTTAATCAATTGATTTTGTAATTTTTATGAAATTTGAATTTTTTGCTGCAGTAATTTTTTGTTGAATTTTTTGTCACAATATTAATTTTTTGCCATGATAATTTTTTTACCAAATTTTTTGTCACTGTATCAATTTTTTTGCCATAATATCAATTTTTTTGCCAAACTTTTTGCTACAATATCAATTTTTTTGTTGAATTTTTTATCACAATATGCAAAAAATTTTTTGTACTATAGTATGCAAGATTTTTTTGCAACAATATTGCTAGATTTTGTGTCAGATTTTTTTTCACAATATGTCGATATTTTTTTACTGATTTTTTGCTGATATTTTTAATGCCAAGTGGTAGCAATCATAAATAATTTATCAATCTTTTTATTATTAATTTTTATCAAATTTGACAATAATTTGATAGCTAAATGATAATTTTATTTTTAAACATTGGCTCAGCCTTATTTTATTTATATATTTGCAACATAATTATATAAAGTGGCTATCCTAAAACATACTATCTATTTACTATCAAACAAAACTCAATAGAAATATCCCTTTTTTGGATACTCACCTTGTGGCTTGTTGCCATCTTTTGTAAGAGAGTTAACCTGTCAAGGCTGGGCTAGTGCTGAAATAAATTTTAAAAATAAAAGAGTTGTCTATAATATTTATGAACCATTGATTCATGAAATTATTAATGAGGTCAGTATATTGATCTTTTATATGTTTTTTCCTTTGATTGAATTGTGGGTCTTCCTTTTTTGTCTTGTATTTTACTTGTCTCTCCTTCTTTTTTGTAATGCCTATAGTGATCTTTCACTTCTGAAATGTTTTATATCTCTTTATCCAGGTTTTATATAGAAAATTAATTATATAAATATATATTTGAATGAGACAGATCTTTCTATTCAGCTGTCAAGGATGGTAGATTGAATATGAAAAACTAGTTCTTTGAATAAAACTTTTTTGATGCTTGCTATTAAATATTCTTTATATCTCCAGTTCATTTTCTTGTAAATTTGCTTTTGAATTTCTTTCTCTCTTTTTGTGTTATATAACTTTTGATATAGATGGTTATAGTGTTGATTAAAAACTTTTCAATTGTAAATCTAAGTTAATTGCAAATAAAAGAATATATGCTGGTTTCTGGTTCATAGTATTTAGGACATTTATTATCCTTGTACAGAAAAGGGGTTCTGGCATAGAGTTTGCTTTTGATTGATAGTTAATCATTTCAAATACTGAGACAGAATTTTGTAAGTTTCTAATCTTCTCAATCAGTATAGGATTCCTTATTTTGATTGGTTGTAGTAGAGTAGTAGTTATTTCCCAGTATATTTCTTTCACTATTATTTTATTGTAATTGCATCTTGTTCAGTTAAGGAGTCTTTATTTTGCCAGATGAATTGTTTGGGTAAGCTTTTTTGTAATTAACTTTATAGAAACTTCTGTAAAGATATTGTTGTATTGTGATACTATTTCTAGGAAACCGTATTAATGATAGATCCCTAAAGTATTTAGCATATAAAATTTCATAGATCACTTATATCCCTTTTTGAGGGACAAAATTCATAGCTCTTTATTTTAATAGGGACAAAAGTCTATAAATACTATAAATCAATGATTTTAATAATAAAGAACAAGTGTGGATAGATTTTTTATAGTTATTAATTTAAAATTTTTAATTTTTCCTAGTAAGGGACATTTGACTTTTGTTCCTGTCTCCCTTTTTAGGGACCCATCTTTAGATTGTGTTGTGTTCATAGTATCTTGATTACTTTCTTATCAGGTCTTATTCCTTTCTATCTATTAATTTGTATCAGATGGATTACTTGTTCATTGTATTCAATTCCTAAGTATCTCTTTATCTTGTGAAAAAGAGTTTTATATAGATTTGTTTGCATAAAACTGTTATCTAAAGGAGGAGATTTGAATTTTTTTGTATTTTTATGATTTTTCCTGGGTTTTCCTTCTAGATCTTAAAAATACTATTTATTGTTTCCTAGCTATCTGTGTAGAGAGTTTTGAACAATGTTTGAGTAGAATACTATGTATTGTAAATATTGCTATGATTTCTGTTCTAGTGAATGATACATGTGTTGCTACTTATCCTTAGAAGGTGTGCTTCTCCAGATCTGGAATAATGATGATCCAATCCAGACCTATATAATATTTTCCATTAAAGTTGTTCAGGGAGCCATCAGTTAATATTTTATAGATGATATAGTTTTCTAGTTTTTCTTTGATTGTTACTAATACTTTTAGGCTTTTTGAGGAGCTGTTAAATAGTTTGTTCAAGTGTTTATAATGTGAGTATACACTTTTTGAAGGGTAGATTTTAATATTTACTTCCTGTTAAACTAGAGGGGCTTATATATGTTCAGAGAGTATAATGGATAGGAAGTTGAAAGAAATCCTGTTTTTCCAGATTGTTTTTTTCTCTGTGTGATTGCTTTCCCTTGTTGAAAACTTGCTTTTATGGATTGTTATTGTAATAGATTGTTGTTTGATGACTGTGAAGTTGCATTCTCTAGTTTAATCTCCCATGCTATTGATTGTACATTCTTCACATGCTTCTAACAGGAAACTTTCTGGGTTTTATATATAGTGCTGTATTTAGTAATGTTTTGGTCTATTTTTTATTATCTTTACCAATAGTAGAAGTGTCTTCTTTTATTGTAAAAATCTAGTAGAGTCTAACTAAGAGAAATCGGTGGTAAGTATATCTTGTGTAAAGATGTTTTTAGTTATATTGATATCTACTAGATCTTTAGTCTCCAGTGTTGATTTGAGTTTGTTCTGTATAATATTAATCATCTTGGGATTGGACTCAGAACAGATTTTTTATTGATTTAAATAAATTGACACTATTCCAAAACTTTAGTTCTATCTATATTAAGAAGTTGCCCTATAAATATAATGTTGTATTTTTTTGGATTTTTTTGATATTTAGTAAAGAAGGCTTTGTTTATTATATCTTCAATTGAAATGTTAACTTTTTTTATTAGACTCAGGCTGTAGGTTTTTTGTAGCAAATATGCTGTGAAGCTATGTCTTCTCAGGAGCCATATAATATTATGTGTAAGATTGTTGCCTAACTTTTTCAAAGAGCTTTCTATTTTATTCATAATGGGCTATATAAATCAGAATTTATTTTATAGGATTTGTAGTCTTATTCTTACTATTTCTCCTATCCTGTTGGCTCCATTGATTCTATTGATTCAATTTGTGGCATATAGTAGTAATTGTTTGTTCTAGAGGTATATTATCTTGTATTTATATTTGTTATATAGAATGTTATTGAGAGTCATTCTGATTAGACCTAGTTTGTGTTTTAAGGTTGATGTAATATTATTCATGAGAAGGTTATATAATTTTTCTGATAGAATCATATTATTGTATAGGTATTTTTTTTTTTTTAAAAAGTGCAACAGGCCTACTTTATTAATTTTAATATAGTATATATTACTTGAATTAATAAATCTCTACTAACTCTTTTCTTTATGTATCCTCTACATTATTCTATTAAAAAGCTAATTGATTACTCGAATCCCTTATGGCTTGTTGCTCCCATTGGGAACTAACGTGCCTAGGTTCCATTAGTATTAAAGCTAAATATATAAAAAATATCATATTATCTTTTGATTATATTGCCAATTATATTTGTCATATTGGCTAATTGAGTTCTGTTCTGTATAGTGTATTTTGAGGTGTTTTTTCCTTTTTCTTTTCTTTTCTTTTTATGGTGTTCCTATTGATTTTCATGTCCTTTTTCCATTGTAACATTCTCCTGCATCTATCGGTCCATATGTTGAACATTAGGAATCTTGTGTATTGGGAGATGCTTTGCAGTGTGGTTATGAGCTTATCTCGGCCAATAGTTTCAATTATAAGATTGTTTAGGGCCTTGCTGATGTCTCTTATGAGAATAATAGTTTTCAGGTCTTTTGTACTGAGCTCGACCCTGTCCTGAGTGATTGAAGGTGATTTTTCATTTCTTCTGTATTGAAGTTCTCTGTATATGTTTTTGTTTATTTCTTTATACATATTTATTCTATATTGCGGGCAAATGAAGGGGTGGTCATTGTTTTTGATATTATTACAACTGTGGCATTTTGATGTTTTGTATGTGTTGGGGTGGCACTTATGTAGTTTGTCCATTGTTAGCAGTTCTCTGTTCCATGATTTGATTGAGAAGGTGCATTGTTGATGGTCCCAACTGTCTGTTTGTGGATCAGTGAGTAATATAGGGTGGATATACCTGAAGCTAACCTTCCAATCAATTTCCTTTCTGCTTTGTAGATCCAGGTCAGAGTTTCTGGTGAGATTGTTTCAATCGATTGTGAGATATGTTTGATGGATTTGCCTTATGACCTTTCGGATGGATTGAGTGATTTCGATGCTGTTGTTAAAAAAAGGTTACAAGTAATAATGTGCTAGGCATGTGTTGAGAACTGGGTTTATGTCTTTTGCATTGTGTCTTATTGCTACTGTTTGTGCCAATTGGTCTGCTCTCTTGTAATATGTATTGTTTTTTTCCTTTTTGGATGCCTTAATCCATGTAATCTGTTGTTGGAGAGTGTCCGTTATTTGCCAGAGGTTGAGTAACATTCATTTATTCTGACATTTGTTTATTTTTTGCTTATTAGTTAGTTTACTGTAATCTTGGATAAGGTTTTGTAAATCTGTATAGATAGTTAATGCTTTTCTTCTTCCTGTGGTTATGCAAGCAATGATAGCGGCAATTAGTTCAGATCTATAGGCTGATAACTGGCCATTGAAGGTAGAGTTTAGCTCCAATTGTTCGTTGTTCTTCAGGATAAATATTATTCCTATTCCCATTTCTCCTTCCTTGATGTTTTTCCTGTAGCTGCCATTGGTATATACCTGTACTTAATGTTCTGATTCAAGTCTCTTCAATGCTGTTATTATATTTTCCTGTAACTTTGACTGTAATCCTATGATTTGCTTGAGTAATTTTATGGTTGCAGTTTCTTGGGTGATTGTTATGGAGTTTAGGGTAGTGTTTGGCTGTTGCCACCACTCTTGCCAGCTGTGTGAGAATATTTGTAGTCTGTTTTTCAGTAGACTATTTGTTTCTTGATTGGATTTGATAGTTCTGATAACCAGAATTGTGAACAGGGATGCTGTTGATGTCTCAATACAACAGTTAGATCCTCTTTGATCTGTGTAGATGGTGAGTTGACAGCCTTTGCATGATTCTAGTGGTAATTTATCTATAGCCTTATAATGTCTTAGCTTGATCATGTCCTTACTATGGCAGACCTTTTGACCAGTTACGATTTGTCCAGCCTTTTCAAAGGCAAACTATTCTTTGCTTTTGGGTTCCTAAGTTCTTAGATGTATTTGTGCAAGCAGGTTGAGTCCTGTTACTATTGAACCTTGGACTATCATTTCATTGACTTTGATACAGATTTCTCTATACCAGCCTAGTTTCTTCCTTTTATTTGTGTTGGTGTTTTTACAGCCAACTTGGTGCCATGGAATTGTTTTTGTCTGAAAGGTGTCTAGGGCCTGTTCCATCCAGCATATTTTGTGTTTCTTAAAACTGTGTCGATGCTGATTCATCCAATTATTGTCCATAATATATTCAAGATGTCTGCCTATGCATGGTGGGTTTTCCAACTAATATTTCTGGAGTTGTATATTGTGTTTTTGCATGAGTCTGAGGCCATCTTGAATGAAGCTTTGTCCTGGTTTGTGGAGCTTTGGATAGCTTACTGTGATACTAGTTTTCTGCCATGCATCGTATTGCAGCTTTTGAGTTCTGAGTCTAGTGATCACTTCAGTGCTGTTTTTTGCATCATATAAGTTTTGATAATCATTTGTAAATTTCTGTAGTTGTCAAGTATTCAGTTCCATGATATTGTATGATGTAGTGAGGTGAAGTATTGAGTTGGGACATGTCATAGCTAAATTGACACTTCTTCTAAAATTCATTCCTATTTTGGCATCAATCTCTGCTGGCTCCTTTTTTGAAAGTATGAGATCTTGTAGCAGATATTCAATCTGTGGAAAGAGAACATGGTTGATCATATAACTATATATTTTGTCTGTGAGTTGCTTGCCCCTTAGTGTCCAATACATGCTATTGATTTTTTTCTTAATAAGTTGGCGTTGGTGATTTTTTTTCCCTTTTTCTTCATGCCATATTCCTAGGACTTGGATGGCATTGTTATTGGGTGTGGGTTCAATGAGATGGTTCTGGAATAGAATGGGTTCTTTCTAGTCATTGATGATGAGTAATTCAGATTTGGAGGGGTTTACTGTGATATCATTTAGGTGGTAGAATGAGCTGCTGATTGTGATTATAAGCTCCATTGCTTCCTTGCTCTATATTATAAAGGTTGTGTCATCCATGTATGCTGTAATGGAAATGTTTATTTTCCCTGGTTGTGAGGTCCTATCTGCTATATTGCCAGGAGAGAGGAGAGTATATCCATTCATTCTACTAATTTTGTTGATTAGTGGATCATAGTATATTCTCTAAAGGATTGGTGATATTGTGTCACCCTAGTCGATACCTTCCTGTACCTTGTATGGCTCAGTATTTCTGAAATATGTGATAACAGTATTTTGTCTGTCTGTGAAATATATTTCTATGATGTTTCTTATTTGTTTTGATACTTTGATCCATTTTAGGGCTAGTATGAGTCTTTGGATGTTTACTGTGTTGTAGGCTTTGCTTATATCTTGGAATAACATATGGCAGGGCTTTTTCTGTTTATGTGCATCTTCCAAGATGCTGTTGATGATTGTGATTGGTTCTTTTGTGCTATATTCAGGTAAGGCGGTCCAGTTATATTCTGAAAATATTGAATATTCTATGCATACCTTCATTAATCTATTTGTTATTATTTTGATGAATATTTTTTTGATAGTTTCAAGAAATGTAATTGGGTGGGTTATGTTAATGTCGTGTTGCCAGTCTTTTGGTTTTGGAATTGGATATATGGTTCCTTTCTTCCATTCTTTGGGCCATGTCTTTTATTAATTATATGCTCATACCTGCTTAAGTGTAAGCAGTATATATTACAGATCTGTTCGCTTATATATTATATATGATAAACAAGTGTGTTACATATATCAACAAGTATTGTACATATAATGTTTATAGTAGATCTATCTATATATGAGTAGCTATATATATATCCTACATAATGCTATATACTAATACTACCTATTCAGAAAGACATGTGAATCTGTCTTAATTTTTCCCAGAACAATTTTTTCTTAAGAGTATTCTGATTATCAGGCTGTCGATTACAGTATCCTGAACCCTGGTTCATTCAGTTTTTAGAGTGGTCCGCGGCTTTGTTGCCTCCCATTAAGGCCTTCTGATAATAAAGTCTGTGAAACCTGGCACAGCCATGCATTTTATTTTGAGAGGTACACTACCGGTTTAGAGTCTACTCTTCTTATTACCATTGGGTAATGCGATCGTATCAGGGATGATCCTACCCAATCTCGGATATTCGACCAATCACAATATTCGTATAGATCAGTAGCTATATTCGGAAACATTAGTTAATTTATGGTTAGGCCAATGAACGCAGATCCTACCTGCTTTTGTGCAGGGAAATCACATTAGCCCCCTGAAGGATTTGAACCTGCATCTTGTGATCTGACCTACGGAATACTAACCACTGCACTATGGACCCGTAGGTCTGTATAGGTATTCAATACTGGAGATTAAGACATTATTTATAATTATTGTATCTGTTTGTCTGTAAGGTTTTTCATCCCTATTAGTGTTTTTGTTTTTTTGAATTTTTGCTGAATTAGGGTTTTTTAATAGTCTTTCTTTCCTGAACTATTATTCTACACTTCCAAAATTCTGACTAGTATTTCTTTAGAACAATCCTGGATGGTTTAATTGTCTATTACTATCCCTTGCTTAAAGTCATTTTTTTTTTCATTAATAATATTGTTGATATAATAGAATTCCTCAGCTTTTTTGATAATTTCTCTCATATTTTCTATATTGTCTATAATACAAATAATATTATCCATATAGGCACTAATTACAATGTTGACTTTTTTTGTTGATCAGCCTTTTTGAAAATTCCTGTATTTCTTTGTAGAAATTATGTATCCTGTGAAGTTTTGATCAATTTTGTTTATAAGAAGGTCATAGAAGATGTATCAGAGAAGTGAAGATATTATGTCCCCTTGGTCAATATCATCTTTAACATTATATTCTGTTGTAAGTCTATAATATATCAGAACTATATTTTATTTTTGGTTGAGTATATTTAGAAGAATGTTAATGATTTGTAAAGAAATCCTAATATATTTGAAGGTTAGGGTGGGTATTTTCAAGTTGTTTGAGTCATATGCCTTTGACATATCTTAGTTGAGAATTCAGATTTGTTTATTGTATCTTAATATATTTAATAATATTGTTTATAATATGGATTGGTTTCTATATACTGCAGTCAGGTATCTGCAGTAGTGATTTACAGGCAATGATATTAAAAGTTGAAAGAGTATTTGCTTGAACTCTTAATAGATTGATAAATTACTCCTAAAGTTATACTTAGAAAGGTAAAATAACCAAGACAAGTGAATTAGTTAAAGAATTAACTTTAGCATCTTATGTTATATGTATAGCTTACAAATATTTAATAAAGTATATGTAACTAGCCTGACAGAGGGCAATATATATATATATATATATATAATATTGCAATTAGGAAGTACTATCCAATTAAAAAGTGATCTGCAGTAGTGATCTGCAGGCAATGATATTAAAAGTTGGAAGGGTCTTCACCTGAACTTTTAATGGAGCAAAAAATCACTCCCAAAGTTGTACTTAGAGTAATTACTGAGATAAGTGAGCTAGTTAAAGTTTTAGCTTTAGCGATTCATACTATATGTACAGTTTACAATTGTTTAATAAAGCACACATAACTAACTTGACAGAGGGTTTAAAAAAAAAAAAAAAAAACAAGATTTTCTTATTTGACTTAATAAATTTATCTCAAATAAATTAAATATACTTGATAGTCTTTTATAAATAATCATATTAATTATTAGAACAATACAAAACATTCAACTAAATTTTTTATATATTAATTCTATATAACTTGATATACAAATTAAGATAAATAAATTAACTTAGACAATAAATACAAAAACCAAAAAAAAACTATGAATAAATATCTTAATACAATCATCTTTTTTTATATGTACAATATATTCTAATAACAATTACTCTCTTGAAAACAAAATTAGATAATTTATCAATAAATTAATAAATAAATTAAGGAAACTAGTTGAAATTTCTTGTTCTTTTAATATAATTAAAACTATTAATTATATTCATATTACTAAATTAGTCTACTTTAAAAATCACTAGTTAAAAATATAATATATAATATTCAAATTATTATAAAATTTAATTAAATTTAATAATAATAATATTGACAAATTTCTTCCAATTGTTGTTACACTAGTCAAAATTGTGTTATTTACTATTAAATTATTACTAAATTTATCAAAAATTATTAATAAAAAGATTGATAAATTATTTACAATTGCTACTACTCAGTATTAAAAATATAGAAAAAAATCAATAAAAAATATCAATATATTATGAAAAAAAATTTAGTACAAAATTCAGCAATATTGCAATAAAAAATTTTTTTGTATATTGTGACTAAAAATTCAACAAAAAAATTAATATTGTGACAAAAAAATTTAGCAAAAAAATTGATACTGTAGCAAAAAATTCAACAAGAAAATTGATACTGTGGCAAAAAAATTTGATAAAAAAATTGATACTGTAATAAAAAATTTACAAAAAAACTACTGTGGAAAAAAATTTGGCAAAAAAAAATTATTGCAAAAAAAAATTTGTCAAAAAAATTATTATGACAAAAAATTCAAATTTCATAAAATTTATTAAAAAATTACAAAATCAATTGACTAAATTATTTATTATTTTCCTTTTTCTCCTCTTCCTCCTTTTTCACTTGTTTTTCTTTTTCCTTTAAAGATCTCAACTTGACTCTTTTAAAACTTGCTCCAATTGATTTTATCTTATCAAATATTTTTCGAGATTTTTCACTTTTTCTTTTAATCTAACTACCTCCTGAATTTTACCTATTTATGTACTTTCTCTAATTTATTCCTTATTCTCTAAATACATTAATGATTCCTCATATTTAATAATTTTTTGTCTTTTGGATTTATCTGTTGATTTTTTTACCTTTTTCTATCTCTTTTTTTTGTTAATGTTCTGAAATTTCTTTCAAACTGTATATCCAATTCAGCAAGCCTTCTGATGAAGTTATGTTATAGAAATATGAATCATCACGATATCATTTACGAATTAGCTGAAATACTTGAATTGATTTCAAATGTTTGTCCAAATATTTTAACAAATTTTTTTTTTTTTTTTTTTTTTGACTCAGTCTTGTTTATTAGCTTTGATAAAGGAATTTACAATATATATTGTAAGGATTACAAAAAAAGACAGAAGGTATTCTATATATCATTTATGCTACCAAACTTCCTAAGACTATAGTCTACTAGATGGCTTGTTATCACTTCAATCCAAGGGAAAAACTAACCTACCAAGGCAAAGCTAGTATTAATTTCTATATTAAACAAAGATAAAATAAAAGTATTATATTTTATAAAATTGTTTGGATATTTGTTAGTTGAAGTAATGTAATTGTCTTTAATGACTATGTTTTTTATTTATAATATGTTAGAACAAGTTGATCGCATTTACATTGTACAAGTTAACCTTAAGCTATATATATATATATATATATTTTTTTTAACCTACAGTCAGGTCAGCATGGCATGTCTTTATTGTAAATATGCTAGGTATTTATAAATTGTTGTGACTTTCACATACTGACTCACTCATCATTGAAAAAACTATTTTTCTAAATGCAACCTATCTAATCAGATTAGATTTTAACTAAATTTAATTCGATCCTGTTTTTATAAATATGAATCAGATATGGATCTGATTTGTTTTAAACTAATTTGATTTAATTCAAAACTATATCAATTTGATCCATTCCGATTCGAATTTAAATTTGATTTGATTCAATCCAATCTGAATTTGATTCAATTCAATCCAATCTAAATTTAATTTGATTTAAACTGATCTGAATCAGAATCAGAATCTAAATCTAAATCTGATTCAAATTTGATGCAAAAACAATTTGAAATTGATTTGATACATTTTGAATATTTTTTAAAGCATGTTTAACTATAATTGTTTTGATTTAATCAAATTAAATATGTTTAAATTAACCTGGCTTTATTTTAATAAAAAAAATTTTAACTAGTATATTTTCTTTTAGAATATTTTTTAACTTTTAAATTTAAAATCTTTTCTTTTATTAAATTTAAATAAATTTATTTACAGTTGCTTCCAAAAGTTTGAGTCCACTTACTATGTTTTTATTATAAATTTCAACTTTGACAATTTTTAAAT